>VMDR010001970.1:0-104757 GCA_007922815.1 Macrotus californicus
ATATATGGCCTTTACTGTGATGAGGAATGCTCCCTCTATTCCCATTTTGCTAAGTGTTTTTAACATAAATAGGTGCTGTACCTTATCAAAGGCTTTTCTGCATCTATTGATTTGATTGTGTGATTTTTATCTTCTGTTTTGTTTATGTGGTGTATTACATTTATTGATTTGCGAATATTGTACCATCCTTGCATCCCTGGGATGAATCCCACTTGATCATGGTGTATGATCTTTTTAATATATTGCTACAGGTGGTATGCCAATATTTTGTTGAGGATTTTAGCATCTAAGTTCATCAGTGATATTGGCCTAAAGTTTTCTTTCTTGATTATGTCTTTATCTAATTTTGGGATTAGGATGATGCTGGTTTCATAAAAAGAGTTTGGGAGTCTTCCATCATCCTGAATTTTTTGGAATAATCTGTGAAGGATGGGGGTTACCTCTCCCTTAAATGTTTTGTAAAATTCTGTGAAGCCGTCTGGTGCAGGGCTTTTATGTGTTGGAAGCTCTATGATTACTGCTTCAATTTCATCCACTGTTATTGGTGTGTTCAGGCTTTGTGGTTCTTCTTCATTCAATTTTGGAAGATTATATTTTTCTAGAAATTTGTCCATTTCACCTAGGTTTTCAAATATCTTGGCATATAGTTCTTCATAGTAATTTCTTACAATCCTTTGTATTTCTGTGGTATCAGTTCTAATCTCTTCTCTTTCATTTCTGATTGTGTTTGTGTCCTCTCTCTTTGTGTCTTGATGAGCCTGCTTAAAGGCGTGTCAATTTTATTTATCTTTTCAAAAAACCAACTCCTGGATTTATTGATCCTTAGAATTGTGCTTTTAGTCTCTATGTCATTTAATTCTGCTCTGATCTTGGTTATTTCCTTCTACTTGCTCTGGGCTTTCTTTGTTGTTGTTTTTCAAGTTCTTGTAGGCATCAAGTTATGTTGTTTATTGGAAATGTTTCTATCTTTTTTAGGTAGGCCTGTATCGCTATAAACTTCCCTCTCAGGACTGCCTTTGCTGTGTCCCATAAGTTTTGGATTGCTGTGTGTTTATTTTCATTTGTTTCCAGAAACTTTGATAATGTTCCTTAATCTCATTCTTCACTCATTCATTGTTTAATAGCATCTTATTCAATCTTCATGAATTTGAGTGTTTTGGGCTTTTTTCCTTGAGGTTGGATTCTAGTTTTAGTCCTTTGTGGTCTGAGAAAATGCTTGACATGATTTCAATTTTCTTGAATTTGTTGAGGCTTGTTTTGTATCCTATGGTGTGGTCTATCTTTGAAAATGTTCCACGTGCATTTGAAAAGAATGTGTATTTTGCTTCTTTCGGATAAATGGCTCTCTCTATATATTAGTTAAATCCATTTGATCTAGGGCATTGTTCAATGCCACAATATCTTTGTTGATATTTTGTTTGGAAGATCTGTCCATTTTTCACAGTGGGTTGTTGAATTCCCTACTATAATTCTGTTGCTGTTAATATCTTTCCTGAAGTCCTCCAATGTTTTCTTTATATATTTGGTGCTCCTATGTTGGGTGCATATATGTTTACAATGTTTATTTCTTCTTGGTGGATTGTTCCCTTGAGTATTATGAAGTGACCTTCTGGGTCTCCTTTTATGGCTCTTCTTTGGAAGTCTATTTTGTCCAATATCAGTATTGCTATGCCTGCTTTTTTTTCCTGTCTATTTGCTTGGAAATATTTGTTTCCAACCCTTCACTTTCAGTCTTTGTAGGTCTTTTGTTCTGAGGTGGGTCTCTTTGAGGCAGCATATATGTGGGTCATGTTTTCTTATCCTTTCAGCTATTCTGTGTCTTTTGATTGGGGCATTTAATCCATTTACATTCAAGATTATTATTGATAGGTACTTATTCATTGCCATTTTTTGTACCGGTGTTCCTCTCTCTTTCACTGTTTTATTTCCTGTTCTTAAAGCAGACCCTTTAACATCTCTTGCAGAGCTGGTTTGGAGGAGGTATATTCTTTGAGGCTTCTTTTTTCTAAGAAGCTTCTTATTTAGCCTTCCATTTTAATTGAGAGCCTTGCTGGATAAAGTCTTGGTTGCAAGTCTCTGGTTCTCATTACTTGGAATATTTCTTGCCATTCCCTTCTGGCTTGGAGAGTTTCCATTGAGAAGTCAGCTGCTAGTCTTATCGGGTGTCCCTTGTATGCTACTTCCTGTTTTCCCCTTGCTGCCTTTAAGATTCTCTCTTTGTCTTGGAATTTTGCCGTTTTAATTATGATGTGTCTTGAAGTGGGCCTCTTTGGATTCCTCTTGATTGGGACTCTCTGTGTTTCCTGGATTTGTGTGACTTTTTCTCTCATCAAATTCGGGAAGTTTTCCATCATTACTTTTTCAAACAGGTTTTCTATCCCTTGCTCTTCTTCTCCTTCTGGTATCCCTATTATATGGAATTTACTACGTTTCATGTTGTCCTGCATTTCCCTTAATCCTTCTTTGTTCTTTCTGAGCCTCTTTTCCTTTTCTTGCTCTTTCTGGGTGTTTTTTTCTACCTTGTCCTCCAGCTCGCTAATACGATCCTCTGCTTCATCGAGCCTGCTTTTGATTCTTTCTACTGTGTTCTTCAGTTCAGAAATTGTATTCTTCATTTCCTCTTGGCCTTTGTTGATGCTATTTCCTTTTTCATGTTGATATAGTTTGCAGTGAGTTCATGGTAGTTTCCCTGTAGTTTTTGGTAATTCTCTGTGAGCTTGTTGAGCTTCCTCATAATCATTGCTTTGAATTCAGTATCTGATAGTTCACTTGCCTCTGTTTCATTTAGCATTCTTTCTTAGGCTTCCTCCTTTCCTTTCATTTGAGGATTGTTTCTTTGTCTTCCCATGGTTCGTGAGACTCTTCTTGTTAGCCTCTGCTTTTTCAATTGGTCTGTTCTGACTCCCTGTGTTTATGGTGTGAACTTCTGTGGTAGAAGCCCTGTGAGATTGAATGGTGCAGTCTCCTTGATCTTCTTAGCTTGCTAGTCTTGGTCTGTCGTTTATGTTGGCTCTCTGTATGTCTTTGGATTTTTGAAATTCGTTGGGTCTGTCTTTGGTGAATCCTTCCTTCCAGCTGGTTAACCGAGCATCACTCCGGCCCCCACATTTTATATTCTGTTGTGTAGGTGTGGGCAGGTTGTGTTGAAGCTGGTTCTTGCATATGTACAAGGTTTTGAGGATTCTTTCTTGTTCTTGTTCAGTTGTTTGTTCTGAGTAATTTATCCACCAATTAGTTGTGTTTCCAGATGGGTCCTGGGTTGAATTAGTGTGTCTTCCACTCCCTCCTTCACCTTCTGTTGATATCTGTTGTTGGTTCCTTTGTTGGTGAGTTTCCTCTTCCTGCAGGTGTACTGGTGTTCACAGGCCCCACCTACTCTTTTTTGTGTTCAGTTGGAGGGGGAAGGCAAAATGTTTTATGACAGCAGGAGTGTATTCTATGGTATTTAAAAAGCTAGCTTCTTAATAGCCAGAGTCATTCAGAAATTTAAGAAGGCTGCTTCATGAGGCATTAAGCCCCACTGCCCTGGAGTGTTCAGAAAGAGCCTGAATGACCACATGCTATGCACGTTGCATCTAGGACTTCTGATTGAGAGGGAAGTCAGAAAAAGTGACCTCTACTGTCCCTTCCAATGCTGAGGATCTGCCATTGCATCAGCACCTTTTCCCAGGCCCAGCGTGTCTGGTCTTGCATTATAAACACCTGGACTTTGCTGACAGTGCCTGTATATTGCTTGCAATAGAATTTTCCATGAAGAGGAGCCCTGAATATTCAGTATTAATAGGAAAAATCAGTTAGAAATAGATTTTTCTTTCCTGACCCTGCAGCTTAGTCCAACAGTAAAATTGCTAGACACATGGCATGTGCGGTTTGTTTCCTTTACAGTCCCTAATTCGTACCAGTTGGCCAGTGAAGAGAACAATTAATGGCAGGATGGAGGGCTATCAGAACAACAAGGGCTGAGCAGAGTATGGGAGCCTGGCAGGCTGGGGTGGTGAGGACTGATGAGCGTGCACTCATGTTGCCTATGCCTAGAACATCCCACTCCATGCCCCACACGAATTCATCACACTGATTTTTCTCTAACTACTCTGATTTTTTCTAAACTCCCTTTCTTGAAGTGTTATGACTGAATACAATGTTCCCTTTGCCTTCTCATTCCTACATGTCTACTAATTGGCCAATGGTGTAAATACAGTCTGTTCATGTATTGATTTTCTATTTCTAGCCCTTTTTTCCAAATGGCCTAGATGTCACTATCTGTGTTGGTGTGTTGGTCTCAGCGGGAGGTCCCAGAAGGCAAAGGATACATCTGTCTCACTCTTTATAGGGAGCTGCACTTGTCACCTCTGGGTGTTGTTGTTATGTTTTTTGGTTTGTTTTGATGTGTTTAATGTTTTGTTTTTGGCAACAGTGCTATCTGTTTGAGGGTTGTTGATTTGGTTATAAAGTAGAGCTCCAAAGAGAGGAGACAGTTGGTGTACAAGGGCTTCTCTTGCTCAGAGCGTGAGACTGGGTCTCTCTTGTGTTTTTTCCCTCTGGACAATTCTTTCATTGCTGCTCACGCCTAAAGGAGTGATGTAACCCTCAGTTCATTCATTCATTCACTCATTTATCTGTTCAATTAGGTACATTTTTTGAAGGCCTTCTTGGCCTCTGGGAATATATAGATATATGTAAGAAACAATCTCTAATTACAAGTCTAACAGGGAAACAGACATGAAGACCAATAAGTGCCATAAAGCATAGCAAAGAGGCCCTGTAATAAAGATAAGAATCAGTGATCAATAGGGTCTACAGAGTCAAACAGACCAGGATTTAAATTCTATCTCCAGCTTTTACTAGTTTTGTGACCTTCTTAACTCCACATTCAGCTGCATGATGTCTATCTTTTAAGAACGTTATGAGGGAGAATTAAACTAGGTAATATGGAGCCAGTACCAATAATTACCATTCCTCTTCTCTATTGTCTGAAGGAATATAAAAGGAGTTCACTTTGCCTGGAGAAGTTAGGGCTTTTCAATGGAGGTGGTTGTTGAGCTTGATCTTACAGCACACAGAACAGTTGTCCAAGTGGAGATGGAGGAGAAGAATATTCTAGACAGTAGGGATAGATATTTCCTTAATCCCCAAGGCTAAGTAAAGGCCGGACCAGCCCTGGCTGCTGTGTCTCAGTGGATTGAGTGCTGGCCTATGAACCAAAGGGTCACCAGATCAATTCCTAGTCAGGGTACATGTCTGGGTTGTGGGCTGGGTCCCCAGTATGGGGCGCTCAAGAGGCAACCACACATTGATGTTTCCCTCTCTTTTTTCTTCCCTTCCCCTTTATCTAAAAATAAATAAATAAATAAATAATCTTAAAAAAAAGAAGTAAACATTAAAAAACCTTTAAAAAAAGCAAAAGGAAAGGCCTGACCTATTCAAATAAGGAAGGCAAGAGTTTATGTTGTGGAGTGGGTGACAGGAGACAAGGTGGAGAGGAAGTTAGAAATTCGACTATGAAGGGCCTTGGGTGTCCAGCTAAAGATCTTTAATTTTATCCACTGCAGATGCAGGTAAAAAGGGTCCTCATGCTTTCTGTCTGTCTGATAGTGACAACCAAGATTGAAAGGAGGAAAGGGGTTTTGCAACTCAGAAATAATCTTGTATATAATGAAGAACATCTTTTGCTTCAAAGAAAAATATAAAATATGAGTTTAAAAAATAAATTTCGTATTTAATTGTAAATAATAGGAACATAATGGAGACTTTTAAACACTAAGTAATGTGAATCAATTTTACATTTTAAGATAATAACTTTGGGGAGCAGTGTGGAAATAGGAGTAGAATAGAGGAAAGATCGCAGGTTGAATGTGGGCCAAAGAGAGACTATAGGCAGTCATTCAACAAGTTTATTGAGCAGCAATTATGTGCCAGGCACTCTACTGAACATTAGATTACAAAGATGAATTAAATAGGACCCCTGTGAGAGATAGGTAAGTAGAGAATGCCATTAGCTGGGATAAGAGTTGTGCTAGAGAAAAGCACAAGTCCTGCAAAGGCCTGAGGGAGGGACAGCTAATAAAAGAGGCTATGGACAAGGCCTCTCATTCACCTCTACAGCTGTGCATGCATGGCCCAATTCCCGGGGATTTTATTCACACTGACAACTACATGAGGTGGTTCAGGTATTGAAACCATCCAGGAGAGAGTACATGTTAGAACCAAAGGAGCAACAATTCAGAAGAGGAGGCATTTCACTTAAAAAAGTATTCAGGAGTGGACTTGATGATTGATTTGAGGTAAGAGTTGAGGGAGAGAACTGGGTCTGGGCCCTGTAAGGAAGGCACTGAGGCTCCAATATAAGGAGTAAGGAATGGTGGGTTGTTAAAAGATTAGGTGAGACTCTGGAAATGAAAGCACTTGATAATCTGCTTAGTGCCACACTGCATAATAATAGTTAATGTTTACTGAGTGACTGAGTGCTTACTAAGTACCAGACACTGGTCTGTACACATTGTCTCATTACATCTTTACAACCACCTCAGGTAAGTAGAATTATTCTCTACACTTTTGTAGGTGAGAAAATGGATGCACAGGCAGGTTGTACAACAGGCTAGGCACTTTGGCTCTGGCACCACATAGCTGCACTGTCTTTTTGTGTTGTATTATTTTATGCCTTGTAAAGGGTAGTTATTCATCATGGTAAGCACTCCAACAGATACTATAAGGAGGTGGACTATGAGGAGACAGGGAGAAATTGAGTGTAGAATCAGTCTTGAGGTCTACATTGGGAAAGAGAGTGGCTAGAAAGCTCATTAAAAATAAGAAAGGTAACACAAGTGCAAGACACCTTTGACAAGATGGCATCTCCTCTTCTGTTAAGAACACTTGATTCCACGGCCCTGAGAGTCCAGTTTGTTAGCATGTCCCCTCAATACACCCAGGTTGTGGATTCAGTCCTTGGTTGGGACATATGTAAGAGTCACCCAATAAATATATAAATAAGTGCGTGTTTCTCTCTCTCTCCAAGATCAATTAAAAAATAAAATAAAATTTTAAGAACACTTGACTCCAGACTACCCCTCCTTTATTCCTGCTTATGTTTATCTCCACCCTTTGCTTGGCCCCTTCTGCATTCCTCCCTTCCCCCAGTCTGTGGCTTCCACTCCAGCCTGGGTTAGATATGGCCTTTGTCTTTCTGTCCGGCTGCTCCCTTTCAGGGTATAAAGACTTTAGTGTCTGGGAACACTAATTGTTTGGGGATCCCAAGGTGTAGCTTTGAGAAGTCAGGCTCCCCAAATAAATGCCTTTTCTCCCCAACCATTGTCACTTCTCTTCATCATTTTCCCCTACCTGGAGTACCCCATTATGGTTAAGTTTCAGGGGCTGTGAATGAGGCATCTGCTTTCCTGGGTCCCTACTAATGGGAAGAGGAGGAAACAGAGAGAAAATATGCCTCCAAAAGAGGTAAAGCCATCGCAGGGAACTGTGAAGCACAGTACTGGGTGAGTCCTCCTCACCTGCTCTCCTCCCCAGCTGTGCTTCCACCAAAACCAGCTATAGGGGTGCTAAGAGGATCTGGGACTCCTGGCAGCCTGTGCCTGTTAGCTGGTGGCTATTACTGTGTGGACACCATGTATTCCTTCCCAGGGGAGGGAGGGTGCCAACTACTAACTAGCTTAAGGTGGGCAGGGAACCATGGTATAGATCTCAAAGAGGCTAATGCAACCTAATGTCACTTCAGAATCATAATTTTTGCTAATAGCTACCACTTACATAGCATTTAATACCGCTAAGCACTTTACATACTTTAGTTCATGTAATCTTTGCAGTCATATTTTATAGATGAAGAAACTGAGGCTCAGAGGGGTTACTCTACTTGTCCATGGTTATGTTGCCATTGAGACAATACAGCACTGAGGTTAGGATCAGGCTCTTGGATGACAAAAGACTTATTGTTTAATTCTAATTTTTCATTCTAATGCTGCAAATTACTAGCTTTATGACATTAGACAAATTCTTTTATTTCTCTCAGCTTCCACATTTCCATCTGTAAAATGGGGTTAATGATATGCATTGTTATGATAGGTGTTGAGAATTGAGTGAGATTATCCATGTAAAATAACAAGCTTAATGTCTTGAACATTAATTCATTCATTTAGCAGATATGAAGTGAATACCAACTCCATGCTAACAACTGTTTTGCATGCTAGATATACAAAAGTGAGGAGGATGGATATGGCTCGTGCCTTTTTGAAAACAAGCAAAGTCTGCAGGGGCTGATAAGTGCCATATATAGAAAGCATTATGTAAAAGGCAGCTGTAAAAAAGTGCCAGAGGAGGTGAATTGACCTCTGCTTGCCTCCTCTGGAAAGGAAGAGATAGTCCTCTGCCCTGCATTTGGAGGTCCATCCCAGAAGAGCTTCCATCCTTTCTGGATACCCATTTTAAGGGGAGGTGAGCAAACTGGACTTCTCTAAAGTAGGACAATGGTAAAGCTTCTAGAAGTCATAATGTTTACTTATTCATTTAGTGTTTTTAAAGTACCAGGCATTTTTTTTAAGTGCTGAGGATACAGCAATGAAGACAATAAGGAGAAAATATTCTTAATCTCATGGACCTTATAAGCCTTAGGAGACAGAGGTAATAAATAAATTAATAGCAAACCGTGTAAGTTGGATTTGATGTGTGCTTTGGAGAATAATAAAGCAACAGAAAGGGAATCTGGAATGTGGTAGGGCAGTGGTGCAGCTTTAAGTAGTGCAAATAGGAAGAACTCACTCAGAAGGTGATCACTGAAAAAAGACCTAAAAAATTTCAGAGGGCAGATGTATTGAAGGGGAATAGCATTCCAAGCAGAAGGGACAGAAAATGAAAAGGTCCTGAGGTTGGAGTGTGCCTGATGTGTCTGAGGAAAATCCAATATGAATGTAGTGAAGTGAGCAAAGGAACAAGTAATAGAAATAAGATGTGAATATGTGTGCATGTGCACATGCACACAAACCACCATTCTGATAATAACCATCCAGGATTAGTACAGACTCCACAGGTTAAGGGCCACTGCCCCCAACAAGACTACCCTCACTTCAGATGCCAATGGCATGTTTGGGAGTCCCCAGGCCACCCACATTTCTGACCAACTGGCTACAAATTCAAGGGTTCCCCTCATGGCCCTCTCAGGTTTGATACTTTGATAAGAGCAACTCACAGACTCAGGAAGGTGCCATACTTAGTTATAGTTTTCTTATAAAGGATAAAATTTAGGACCAACCAACCAAAGACATACATAGGGAGAAGTCTAAGAGTGTACCAGGTGTGAAGCTTCCATTTCTTCTACCTTTGGAACCAAGCCTTCACTCTCCCACCAACAAGGAACTTCCCATCAGTGTCCAGAGTCTTTATTAGGGTTTCATTATTGAATCATGGGCTTTGTGATTGAACTAACTCACTTTCAGCTTCTTTTCTTTCCCTGGAAGTCAACAGGTCAGCCTGATATCAGTGGTCCCAAACCCCAACCCTCTAATCACATGGTTGGTCTTTCCAACCTCACTAGCTTCCATTCAGGGTCAGTTCATCAGCATAAACCCGGGTGTGATCCAGGGGGCCACCATGAATAACAAAGACACTCCAATAATTTGGGAAATTCCAAGGGTTTAGAGCCTCTGCCCAAGGAACCCAGGACAAAGACCATAAAAAAACTTTGAAGAATTCACAAAAACTTGGATTTTTACTTCAAATGAAATGAGAAATCTGTATGTCTGTAAGTGACATAATATAATTTCTGTTTTTAACAGAAACTCGTTGACTGTTATATCAAGAGTAGACTGTATGAGGAAAGGCTAGAAGCAGGGAGACCTATTTGGGAACTACTGCAGTAATCCAGACACAAGATGATGGCACGAGCAGCAAGGGTACCGGCAGAAGCAGTGTAAAATGGTTGTTGACATAAGAAATATCCAAACCTATAGATAATTTTTATAAGAGTTTATTTGAGTCAAAACTGAGCTGGGTAGTAAGATTTCAAATGCTCCAGAGAAAAACAGTTTGCAGTTTCTTTCATGCATTTTGAATTAAGGAGGAAATTTAAGGCAGATTACTTGAAGGTCTGAGAAAGCAAGGCATATGAACTATAGAATAATTAAGATCATGTGCTCTTTTCTGGGTGGCTATGCCTTCCAGGGATATTGCTTCTGGCATTATAAAGATATGTTAACCCAGGTACACAAGAACATTGGACAGGGCTTGCTTAAAATCCTTTTATTATAGAAGTTACAGGCCTGGGGAATGACTGCCCACCATGACCTGCCCAGTTAGGAATTTATGATTTATTGCAGCACCTTTTTCTGTCCACAGGTCCATCTCTGGAATTATTTTGGAATCAGAACTAGTGGGATTTACCTTGATGGATGCAGGACGAGGGAGAAAGAGAGGAGTGGAGGATGACTCTGAGGTGTCTTGACCTGAAGGAATGAAGTTGTCATTTACTAAGGAGGACCAGGTTCTAGGGTAGAAGATCAGGAACTCAGTTTTGGACATATTAGTATGAAATGCCAATTAGACACAGTCCTCTACAATTAAGTAGAAATGTTAAATAAACAATTTGACAGATGTTACAGGAAATCAAGAGAAAGATCTGAGCTGGACACATCTGCTGGAACATCAGTATAGAGTTGGTATTTAAAACCATATAACTGGGTAAATTCACTGAGGAAGTGAATGGAGAGAAAGAAGAGAGCAAAGGACAGAATCCTGGGACCTTGGATCACTCCAACAGGAAGACCAGGAGCAGCTAGCAAAAGAAACTGTGGATGGGGCAGAAGAGTAGGAAAACCAGGGAAGCATGTAGTCCTATAAGCTTAGGGAGGCAATGATCAACTGTCATGTATACTGCTGATCCATCAAGGAAGATAAAGACTAAGATGAAGATTAATATTGAATTTAGCAATTTGGAGGTCACTAGTGATCTTGACCAGAAAAGTTCAGGTGTGAATTCATGAGAGAATGAGAGAAGAATTATTATACAACTACTCTTAAGTAGTCTTGCTATAAAGGGGAGCACAGAAATGGGTCAGTAGCTGGACATGGGGTCAAGAGATGTGGATGCTAGTGGAGAAGAAATAGCAGTTTAAGAAACTAGGGATATTTGGTTATGAGAAGAGGAGACTCGGGGCTCATGCTATAACTCTCCTCACATACTTAAAGTACAGTCATATGGAAGTAAATTAGATTCATTTTCTGAAATTCCAGAAGAAACATCTAGGATCAGTGGTTAGAAGCTACAAAGAGGAGGATTGTAATACAGCCTAAATAAGAACTTTGTGAATCCATTTATTCATTCATTCAAGAAATTAATGTTGAATGCCTACTATGTGACCAGCAACAGAGATAGTCACAATGAAGACACAATTCCTTCTGGCTAGCAGATGAGAGTTGCACAGGCAAACAATTATAATATAGCATGGGGAGAGCTGACAAGGGCCCCTGTGTCTGACTGGGGAGGGGTATAGGCTGAGGAATGGGGTTCAAGGAAAGGTCAGGTTTGGCAAAGGAGCCATAAATATCCACTGAGAATATTTCACCTTCTGATCATTGAGAACCTATTTGGCCTAAATAAAGGAAGCTTAAAAGATACTTGAGCCTCAGTTATCAGGTACATTTTCTGGATGACTAGGCCATACAGATTCAATCTTAATAAAAATAATGGCTAACAGATAAGTGGTAATTTATCATTTACAGAGCACATTTAATCATCACAATAGCCCTGCCATGATCATTCTATGATCCATTTTATAGTAGAGTTAACTGAGTCTCAGAGCAGTGAGCCTTGCCTAAGGTCACATAATTACTATAAAGATGGCACCAGAATTAAGTCCATGAGCCCCAGTCCTAAGTACACACCCTTCCCAGAGCTGCTGAGCACTAAGCTACACTATCGGCTGCTTGGCTGATCCATGCACAGCAGTGTTTTGTGGCCAAGGTATGGGTCTCTTGTGAAATGTTTTATAACATGCCCCTCTCCTGATTTCTTGGAGCTTTTCTCAGTCATTCCCATGCTTTAATTGGCTCTAATTATGACTTTCTCCTGTTCTTCCCCTCTGACCCCAACCTGACCTTTTTTTATTTCAGTCTTGAACCGTGTTCTCTTATTTCCAGATCTCTGGAACCCAAGAGTGGCTTAAAACTGAGATTCCCTGGGCTTTGTGGACCAACAGTCTTTGGGTTCCTCTGATGTCGATAAGACCTGTTAAATCAAAAACAATTAGAGAGTGAGATATCCAAAAACTGTAAATAGAAAAGATGGAAGTAAAAATAGGATAATATTAATAAAACTGAACCTCTGGCTTACTATCTATAAGGGAAGACTAATATTATCTCCATTTTACAAATGAGGAAACTGAGGCATAGAGAAGTAAAGCACATTGCCCCAGGATGAGGAGCAGAGCTGGCTACTGAGTCAACATATTTGGTCGCTATCCTCTATTGCCTCCCTTAAGAGGAAGAAGGAGGAGAAGGGAAAAGACTAGGAAAGCAGTTCGATTCATTCAGCATGATGTTTTTGAGCCTCCAGTGTGCTGGAGGTATGGGGGAAGATCTAGTTCCTGCCCCCAGTGAACTCACAGATACAGAATCACAGAACATTAAAGTGGGAAGACATCTCAGAGATGTTCAAATTGGAACAGAAGGAGGTGAAGTAAAATATCTAAGAAAGGAAAAGGGAACACACACCTATGTATATATAAAAAATAACATAAAACATATAAGTCAGCAGTACAATGCAGGCCCTTAACAACCACAGCTGAGCATCTGTTACAGTACAGACGTGCTGAGTGCTGCCACAGGTGAAAGGCAAAGTCTTTGCCCCAGAGCTGGAGGAGGAATTACAAGGGTAGGAAATAGTATGACATTGACTAAGAGAGTGCAAAGCATTTTACGTCTCTGAGAAAGAGTGATCCACCCCATTTCCTAGATGTAGAGTTTACTTTTAAGAAAAAAGTGAAAGGAAAGGCAGAGATGCTAAGGGATGTAGTACAGACTGAGCTTAGAGGTATCAAGAGAAGAGGTATAATGGAGTTTATCAAAAAGACTTCCTGAAAGATGGGGCCTTTTGGTTGCATTGGTGAAGAAGAAAAACTTGGATTTGCAAGTGAGGAGGCAGAATGAATGAAATATCTGTAGGACAAGGTGGTTTAGGAGGTAAAAAAGGAGTAGAAAGTCAACTTTTGGCTTCAGTTCAATATGTACAACAAATGTTAGTTGAGGGTCTTTGATAACATAAGGACAAATAAAAAAATACAGCCTCTGTCCTCAAGGCTAGGATTTTAAGGCTCCTGGGGCACCAAGCCTGAACTGTATCTTGAAGGATGAAGAATAGTGAGCTAAGTGGTGGGAGAGGGGAGCATGATAAGGCAGAGTACTAAGGTAGGATGCAGCTTGGAGTGTGCACATATGTCTGACACTTGGGGATTTCTAGAAGGTACAGTGCACATCGAAGAGAACATAAAATGGTGCTAAAGAGGTGACTAACATCTAGGTTTGGCAGGACCTAACCTAATTTGAACTTCATCTGAAGTCACTGGGGAGTCATTAAAAGGTTTTTCATAGGGTGACGATGTTAGATTTGTTTTAGAAAGATCATTCCGGCAACTGTGTGCAGAATGGATTTAAGAGCTGGAGGCAGAGGAGGCAATTAGGAGGCTATTATAATAGTCCAGGGGAGTGATGACAAAGACTTCAAACAAGGGAGTCTACATGGAGAGGGGTGGGTAGGAGAGGGATGGATAGAATTGGGACATTTAGGAGGGATGTTGATAAGATAAAAGAAAGTGTCTGAAGTGAGTGCCCAGTTTAAATGAGGGTGGGCAAGGAGCAGGGTCAGTGGGGCAGAAGGACCAAGGAAATGAGGCTGAAGGTGTCCAGATCACAGCAGGTTTGTGAGCCTGGGCCAGAGTCAGAGTCACAGCTTTTATAGACTGAGCTGGTCTCAAGTGTTGGTGAGAATTCTTGGAAATTCCTTGCATAAAGACCAAGAACTTCGTAGTTTTTCAGGTTTAAAGCTAAAACTCAGTGTCTGGAGGTGGGGGTTAGGGGTGAGGGAGGTTTGCGTTTGTGTGTGTGCATATACATGCATGTATGTGTACATTGTGTGGTTGGAGAGAGTCTCTAGAACATTTGACCGGGAATGTCTGGGTTCCAGAAACTCCTACACCTCTGATGTGAACTGTACCTCAGGCCACAGCAATACCCCACACCACAACTTCCTGGCGAGAACAGAGGATTCACAACAATCTTTTCCATCTCAGGGTTCTTTAAGTACTCAGGGAAATCAGATGTAAACAAGGAGTCACTGAATGCCAAGAGGCCACTCAGCACTGTGAATGTTCTGTGATCAGGGATGTTTATGGTGATGGGGAACTGGGGTTGGGGTAGGAGCTGAGATAGCACCTGATTAGGAATCCTAACAGACCAAGTTATGCTTCTGGTTTTGCTTTTGACCAGCTCTGTGACTTTAGGGAACTCATTTCACCTCTTTGGGCCTTGGGTTTTTTATCTGGACTAGATCATTTTTGTGGATTTCTTCCAGTTCTAATCATTTTGTGGTGCTGAAGAGTGCAGTCTAATAGCTAGTACCTATCTGATCCTTCCCTACTCTCACTATCTAAACTTTTCCAAATCTTTTCTTGATTCTTGAAAACTTGAGAGCAGGAAATTCTCCTTCATGTCTACCCTCCTTATCTCCTGCTTTAGCATAAACTTTATTGAGGAGAAAGAACAGATGTTCAGAATAAGGTCCCCCTCCTCAGCCTTTAGTATTGGCTAGAGTACCCTCAACTGTTTTGATGGTGGATGTCGGAAGGACCCTGGTGAGCAGATGGCAAGGGCACACAGAAAGCCCAGTGTGGTTGTGAGGTTTGCTCACACTCATACCCAATGCCTACACGATCTTCCTGCCTCTATGCTTGTGTTCATGTTGTTTCCTCTACCTTAAAGGGCTTCCTCTCCTTCCATGGCCTTTCCTGAAACAAGGGGAGATATGAGAACCCTGACTCCTACTTCTTTCTAACTTTTGTCATCTACAATCACAGATGATAAGTTATTTTATTATTATTAGTGGACTCATGGTCACACAACAAATGCTCATAAATGTCAGTGTTGACATTAATGAAGTAATAGCAATGTGACAACAAATAGTACTTTAAAGTATTTACTATGTGTCTATCTCACTTAATTCTCATGAATGTCAACATTACCAACAACCAACACGTAGCCACCACCAACACTAGAGTAACTGTCACTACACTTGACCTGTGGTTTTTCTCTTCCTTGGAAGGACATAGTAAATGGATACCCCAACTCTCTTTTCCCTCCTACTCTCTCCCTTCCCTTAACTCATCCTTCTGTCTTGTTTATTATTTCTCTACGATGGGTGATAGAGTAATTTTTGAAAGTCTAACCAACAGTGGCTTCCCATTATCTACAGGATGAAGTCCACACTCCTTAGAATGACCTTAGACAGTTGCCAGGCTATATCTACCACCACAGTATCCTCCTCCAGTATTCCCATAATTGCCTTGGTCTGATTACCTAAACTGAAAATGTTCTCCTTTCCCTTAGCTTCCACATTCTCCCAACCATTAAATCCTATTGATTTTATCTCCTTCATATATTTTTATATCTATTCTATTTCTTTTTACCAGCTGTCTTAGTTTTATGACTTTTTAATTTCTGACCAAGAGCAGTGCTGCATCTCCCCTACTGTGCATTCCCTCCCCCAATGACTGGCAGAGTATTCTATCTAATTCTTCATTCATTTCCCTTAATTACTGTGATAAAATCCAAAGTCTTGATCCAGCATTTAAAACTCTATATAATCTGGCCCCAGCTTACCTCCTCTATCCCGTTTCTATTCCCTCTCTCTCTCTTTCTGGTTAATCAGAACCACTTGCAGATGCCATTGTCCATCAAAAATCCATACCTCTGAGCCTTTTTTTTTGCTCACATTTATATTGTGCCTGGAGGAACTTATCCACCCCCACCCTAACACTCCTCTTATCTGCTTAGTGAACACCTTCCATTTTCAAATCTTAAATCTAAGTGATAACCCCTCTGTGAAGCCTTTCTGACTACCAACCCTTACCCCAGGCCAAGCTGACCATTTCTTTCTCTGTGTGTCCATTATATCCCTTTCATACTTTTATCATAGCTTCTGTAACCCCATGTTGCATTCTGTGTTAAAGTCTATACTCCCTTTTACTTTCCTTTATAGAAGGCATGTGAGATTCTATTTCTTATCTCCAGCCTCCAGCACACTGCCTGCCATACAAGGAGAGTAAATGTGCAGTAAGTGTTGAGTGGATGAATAATGAACAGCATTTAAGAATGCCACACTCTCATCTCTCTCTACCTATTCTTTCTTTGGTTCTGTAAACAATGAAAATACAGCACCTCATAATTGCTTTTGTAGCTTGTAAGTGCATTTGAGGGGGTTATCATTTTAAAAATATTTTAGACAGTGGGGAAAGGTGGAGAAAGAGAGGGAGAGAAACATCAATTGGCTGCCTTCTGCATGTGCCCTGACTAGGGACCAAACTTGCAACCCAGGCATATACCCCAACAGGAAATCAAACTGGTGACCTTTCAGTCTGTGGGATACTGCACAACCAATTGAGCCACGCTGGCCAGAAATGGGATTATCACTTTTAATCCTCAAAATTCTGCCCTTCCATAAATATCCAAAGCTCCAGCCATGCCACACTCTTCCTCAGACACACCACACACTTCTCTGCCTTTGTCTTTATTGTTCTTTGTACCTAGGATCTCTTTACTTTCAGATTTGCTAGTCAAAGGGTAAATTTTGTCTCTTGCACAGACCCCTCTCATATTCACTGTCTCCATTTTTCCCACCATTGGAATTAATCATTTCTCTCCTAAACACCAGAGCTGATGAGTGTCCTGAGCCTGGTGCTTAGCATAAACTATGTCACATAGTAGGTCCCCCATACTTGTTTGCTGATTAGAATACAATAGAATTGAACTTTGTGCTTTCTTGCTGTTCACACCTCTGTGTTTTTCTAGTTTTTGCTGGAACCACAGCTGGAAGAGTAATCAAGAAAGTGGTGGAAATAGGTTGGAGCTGAGGTGAGTGAGGGTAGACTGCTGCAACTTGACAGAAACACTTCCACAGAAGTTATAAACAAGATGTTTTTCACAAGCCAAACTGTCCAGCTTTATTAGAGATACTTTTCATAAACAATTGTTGTGTTTCAGGCAGGTCATGGGCAGAAAATCGTTAATAGTATTCAACTTTCAAACTCCCTTCTTCAATGTACTATCAAAATCATAAAGTCTCTGTGAAATCCAGTGAAGTCTTCATTTGATGCTCAGAGTGGGAATGTTTATAGTGAGGGTTGACATTGTACATTAAGCATGTTGTTGAACGACTTTTCACAAGCTTACCTTGACTTTCAGGAAATGAAATGAAAATGCTAGAATAATCAATCTGTAGGTGCACAATCTAAAACAGGAACTGCTTTAAAAAATATGTTTAAAAAAATGTTTATTGTTCAATTACAGTTGTCCTCATTTTTCCCCCATTACTCTCCCCTGCCCTACGCATGCTCGCCTTCCACATTCAATCCTCTCCTTATTGTCTTTGTCCATGAGTCCTTTATACATGTTCCTTGATTTGACTCTTCCCCTTCTTTCCCTCATTAATCCTCCTTCCTCCTCCTCTCTGGTCACTATCAGTTTGTTCTTTATTTCCATGTCTCTGGTTCTAGTTTGCTCACTTACTTGTTTTGTTGATTAGGTTCCACTTATAGATGAGATCATATGGTATTTGTATTTCACTGTCTGGCTTATTTCACATAGCATAATGCTCTCTATTTCCATCTATGCTGTCACAAGGGGTAGTAGTTCTTTCTTTCTGCTGCATAGTATTCTATTGTGTAAATATACCACAGTTTTTTGAGCCACTCATTTATTGATGGGCACTTAGGCTGTTTTCACCACTTGACTATTGTAAATGGTGGTGCTGTGATCATTGTTGGAGTGCATAAGTTCTTTTGCAGGAACTGCTTTTTTGAGGGATGCCATCTCAATAGTGACACTGAAAATTCCAGATTGCCCGACATAGTGGTAACCAATTTTGGGGGGTCAGGTCCCAACAGTTCTTTGAATTTAAGGGATTGAAATCTATGTTTAAAGTGGAGAGTGGGAAAGAGACATACAAACCAGTTTTAGTTTTCCACACTACAAGGTGTCTGTGCCAAGGTAGCTAACATATGTCAACATCAAGGGAACTCTACTTCAAGGAAACAAGAGAAAGTCTCTCAAAACTAGAAGGGAAAGGGTTTTTGTTTGTTTGTTTATGTTTATTTGATTTTTTCTTTTTCCCATATCAATCAGCTTTGGAGACATTCTGTTAGTAATGTATGTCCTTAAAAACAACAATGAAGTGTTCTCTGTGCTATCAACATAGCTTTAAATAAAAGTAAAAGAAAATTTTACATTTTTATAAAACTTGGTTAAAAAAATAGTATTGCAAGCTGTATGGTCACCAGAAGTACATAGTTTTCAAAAATGCATTCACTTCACTTGGCATCTCCCACAGCTTCAGCCTTCTGTGGCTGGTCTGTTTTGGCCTCTCCATTTTCTGCAGGGTTATTGCAGCATCAGCTTTGCCCTTTTTCCCTTTGGGTACATTTTTTCCCTTGTTTTCAGGAGTCTTTTTAGGCTTGGGCTCTGGCTTTGGAGGAGCAAATTTAGCAGATAACCTGGAAAATTTCTGTGGTTCATCCTTCATCTTGGCTTTTTACCTGAGGTTATGTTTATTGATTTTAGAGAGAGAAGGAAGGAGAGTGAGAAAAAGAGAGAGGGAGAGAAATATCAATGTGAGAGAGAAACATCAGAGAAACATCGATCAGTTGCCTTCTGTACATGCCCCGTTCAGGGATCCAATCTGAAACCTAGGTATGTGCCTTCACTGGTAATTGAATCTGCAGCTTTTTGGTGTATGGGACTACACTTCAGCCAACTGAGCTACCTGGCCAGGGCTCACTTTGGCTTTATCTCCATTAGCAGCCCCTTCTGCCTATCTCTTAGGCATGGTGGTGATGACGCCAGATTTCTTTTCAACAAGTTGCCTGTGGATGTTTATGAAAGCATCATTATTACTATTATATAATTTTTGATTATCCCAAACAGCATGCTGAGTCCTAAGTAATGTACTTATGACCAATCTAAGTCTGTTTGAGAAACTCATCATGGCATTTTCTCAGAATGGTTCACAGAACCCACTCCCTGTTACACCGTCTCAAGATTGGAGGCATCTTACAGATCCTCTGTGCAGCTTGTGCACTTCAGATGAGGAAACCAGGGCCTTGAGAAGGAGTGCTGGCTTGTCCATGGTCTCCATGTTAGTAAATGTCAAAGCTGGAGTTCAAACCCAGTTCTTCTGATTCTCAGCAGATGTTTTTTGTTACTCTCTTTGCTAAAATCTGCCCCCACTAAATTGACATTAAAATTCTCCATGCCCTATCTTTCTCATTCTGTTTAATTCAACAAAGGTTTATTTTATCAAATATCTACTCCTATAGAGAGATCTGTACTTGGGGACATTGAAACAATAGATGGGGAGGGTGAAGTTACTATCCTTGGTAAGTTCACTGCATAAATTATGGGTGAAGGTGGGGTGTGATGGGTGTATGTACATCACTAAGCATCCTCAGTGAGGGCTGTGTGCTTTCTTGATGCTCCCTTTCTTGGGCCATCCACTATTCCTGTTTTACTTTTGATGCAGCTGGGGCTCTGAGAGGCAGAGCTGGCACCTGATAGAATCCAAGCTCCAGAAGCTTTGAATTTCCCCTCTGACTAAAAGAGAAGGAAGCAGCCCAGAATTGCTTAGCCTATTGTTGGCCCTCCTAAATAAGGTGGGAGTGAAGAAAGAGACCAGATTCAGGAAGCAGAGAGAGCCTCTCCTCAGTTCTTATAGCCTGACATTTGCTGTCATCACCAACAGCTACTCCATAGCTCCACAGCCCCATTCTCCTTGCTCCCAGAGTTGGGAGTCCCAGAAAGATGAGCTGGCAGGTCCTGACCTGAATAGCATGGATTTTTGCTGAGAAACTGAAGAGGAATCTGCACCAGCAGTCTGGACATTCCCAACCTCATAGGTGATGTTAGCAGCCTCTTCCCTGTGTCCTGGCTATCCAGGCACCTTCTTGTGAATGCCAACATGCTGTTAATTTATGTACCTTGCAAATATTGGGTTGGCCCAAAAGTTCATTTGTTTTTTTTTCTGTAAGATGGCTCTAGTAGTGCTTAGTTGTCTTTAACTTCATTCAAAATAATTTTGTTAGATTGTATTGTGACAGCTGTCATATCAGCATGCATTTTTTAAAAACTTACCAAATTGGTGAATTTTTGTGTAGCCATTTTAATATTGAAGATGGAAGAAAATACACATTTTCGGCATATTATGATTTATTTATTTATTTTTAAATATTTGATTTATTTCCAGAAAGAGGAGGATAGAGGGAGGAAGAGAGGGAGAGAAACATCTATGTGTGGTTGCCTCTTGTACTCCCCACAGTGGGGACCTGCCTCACAACCTAGGCATGTGCCCTGGCTGGGAATCGAAATGGCGACCCTTTGATTTGCAGGCTGGCACTGAATCTACTGAGCTACACCAGCTAGGGCATATTATGTTTTGTTATTTAAAGAAAGGTAAAAACACAACTGAAGCACACAAAAAAGATTTGTACAGTGTATTGAGAAGGTGCTGTGACTGATCAAATGTGTCAAAATTGGTTTGCGAAATTTCATGCTGGAGATTTCTCACTGTACAATGCTTCATGGTTGGTTAGACCAATTGAAGTTGATAGCAATCAAATTGAGGCATTGAGAACAATCAATGTTATACCATGCCAGGAGATAGCCCACATACTCAAAATATCCAAATCAATAAAGTTATTAGTAAAAATAAAAAATGTGTCTTATTTTTCAGAAAAAAAAACACACAGATTTTTTGGCCAACCTAGTCCTGGTATTGAAAGCCATGTAATTATGAGTAGAATTTATATAACACAAGGGCTGCCTGTGTGTCCTCCCTGCATCTTCTTCTAGGCACTGCAGATGTTGAAGGCTGGTTTAGAAAAGAATCAAGCCTCCCTGCATTTGCATCTATGTGCCCCCTAGTAAAGGTTTTAATTGAAAATTAGTTTGTCTCTTCCCCCTGCCAATCACAAGCTGCCTGCATTGCCAACAGAGCATGCAGACAGGAGCCCAGCACCTCAAGGTAGACCAGGGTTGGGTCCTGGGATGGGGATGGCAGTAACTTTAGCAGCTTTTCCTCTTCCACATCCACCACATGAGGCCTTTTTTCTTACCACTGAGCAGGCACTGGTCTTTGCGAGCAAGATTCTCCCTCCCCTCCCTCCTTCCTCTGTGTTCCATGGCTGGTGATTCTCCAATGCCAACAGGATGCAGCTCATGCCTATTTCTTCCTTTCTGCCCAAGGTGTACTCTCCCAACTTCCTGTCCTTCCCAATCCTTTCCTTCTAGCCCAGTTGGGAAAAACCAGTCCCTGTTTGTCAACACCATTCCCCTTTTCACCTATGGGCCTGCCTGGAGGCCACTCAGCCTATCCAGGACACTTATTCTCAGCTCTTTCTTCATTGCACTCTTCCCCAGCCTGCTCTGTACCCTCTTCTGTCAAGTCCTGTAGTAGTGACTTAGGACCTGTTATCCATCTAGATTTTCTGCCTTTGTGTCTCTCATGAGGTTCAGGCCGTACCTGTGTAGGTGCAGGTAAGTAGGACTAGGGGTAAGAGGCTGGGTCACAGCTCTATCTGCCTTCTTTCAGGGACTCCTGAAATTGTGAGGCATGGGAGAGAAGGGGTTGGCATGGCCACTTTGCCTGGGCAGGGGTGAGTGTTTCATTCAAGACCACAAGTAGAGGAGGAGCACACAGGACCTGCTCTAGGCAGGTATCCATGACCTCCACCCTTAACTGTCCTTCCTTGTCCCTCCATTACATGTCACAGCTGTCACATTTGCCTCCAACAATAATTCTTCCAGAGAACAGGAGAAACAATTCATTTCCCAGTTACAGCTGGGTGGCTGTGAAATATTTCTAAAGTATTAATAATGCATCATGTTTAGATAGCACTTTACATCTTCCAGAGTAGCTGACCAGCCAGGGGAGCTGATGGACTGATCTTGGGGCTGTGATCTTAGGGCTAACAGTTTTCTTTGAAAACATTTTCTCTGGAACAGGTGCCTAATCCCAGGTGCCTTAGTTTCTCTTTCTGAAACAGGGAGTCATCACTCAGTCTTGGCCTTCTGCCAGGGCATGGAGGTACCTCCTCTTGTCACCCCCACCCACCTCTTCTAGACCTGCATTTCTCTTCCATGTACCTTCTGGAAAGGCCCCAACATTTTCATTCATCAAACCCTAGTTAAGTGCCTGTTATGTGCCAGGGCCTGGGATGCAGAGGTGCTACTGCTTTTGGGGGCTCTTGGGAGTGGATGGGATAGAGATGTGCATCTCCAGGTCCCCTAAAGTGAAGGCAACTGAGGGATGACATCCTCCTCTCTACTCTGTTTTGGGTGGGTGGGGATGTTGGATGCTCTCAGCTGGCTGCCGGGATTTCCAGGGGGATCTAGCTAGCTCATTTCTGTGGACCTGGTACTCTCTTCAGAGTCACTAATCCTGTAGGATTTTTTACTTTCTATGACCTGGAATCTTTCTCAGCACTCCCACCATGGCCTCTGAGCCTTTCACAGATATGTATGAGAAGTACCCCCATTTTTCATTCCTTTCTAGCTCTTTTCATGCACCTACAATATTCCCCTGTATTCATGCCGTTGAGCCATTTTCCACCTATCACTCCAAAGGTTTGAGAAATGTCTCCATTTCCCAGCCAACATCTAAAGCCACTGCTTTCAGAAAGCCATCCTAGAATGATATGAGGAAAAGAAAAGATGTATAGTGGTGATGATGGGTTATCCTGGGTTTTCTCATTGTTCCTACTCAAAGGATAGTTGCTCTTGACACACTAGAGAACCAGGGTACTGGCCTCTTTGTAGCAGTCAGACCCCTAAAAAGTATATGGGAATTCTATTTTTATAAAATATTAATTTTTAGGAGACCTGGATTTCTAGTTTCTAGGAGTCCTACTCTGTTACCAGCTGTCTTTGCAGTATCTTTGGACCTCGGTGTCCTCATCTGAAAAATCAGGCCATTAAAAATGTCACCAGGGCTTCCTGTAACATTCTTTGATGACACTCATACTTCAAACAATGTCTTGGTGAATTATTAGGTAAAGAAAAAAGCCCTTTGATAGGCATGTAATTGTCTTTCGGCAGATTGATTTCATAGAGCAAGTTGGAGGATGTTCCTCTGGAGGGTGGCTTGCCTGTGCTCTGTGTCATCTTCTTAGATTACTTCTGTCTTCAGCTGTGTCTGTGGCCTATGGATCTGGCCTAGATTGGAAGCTCCCAGAGAGCCAGACCTAGGGCTCTATAATATTGTTTGCACTTCCTCCTACACTACCAGCTGGATGCTGACACAGCTTTTTGGTGCTGGGGTGAGAAGAACACTTCCACTTGCCCTCAGACCTTCTGACTCCTCTCACTCCTAGGAAGACAATTCCTTACAAACTTCCCAGTGGGTTGTGCTGCAGCTGCTGTTCAACTGACACCATAGCTGATGAGTTATTAAAAATCATTCATTATTATTCTGTACTGTCTTTCACCCTCTTTCCTCCCTGACCTGCCCCAGGCTTTCAAATTTCATGGCTCTCACTGAAAAATGCCTGGAAGCCCCCCACCAAGCAAAGGCAGGCATTCCACCCCTTTTTCTCAAAGTAGCCCCTTCAGGTGTGACAGCTGGCCAGAAGCAATGGGTCTTAACCAGGGTTGGAGATTCTCACACCTGCATTCCTGATCCTGATTTTGGCAGAATTCAGGGAGTTTGTGCAGGTGTTTTGGTGTTCAAAGTTCTTTGTATCAAGAAATGGTTGCAGAGAGATTTACAGTCTCCCATGGATCTTGGTTAGGGAGACGTCTGAGGTGAGTTCCAGATGACATCTGGGAACTGATGGTTCATCCCATCGGGAAAGAGTGACAGACCTACTCCATCATTCCATTCCCTGAGCTGGAGTCCAAACCCAGCTCATCCATCACATATCCCAATAATCAGATTCAGCTGTAGCAAGAAGAGAACATAATACTCAGCTCCTCTTCCAGGTGCCACAGTGACAAGGCCTAAGAGGTGTGGAGAGCCTTGCTCCTTGGAATTTCAAGGAGGGAGGGATTGGACCCAGAGGGAGAGGTACCTGCTTCAAAGTCATGTGGCAAATAAGCAGAGTCTCTAGAGCAACTCAGCACCTTCACATCATCCTCCCCACTGTGGACTTCCCATGGGCACCCTATGAATAGTTCCTGTGTCCTGTGTCTGAGCAAGGGATCCCAGCTGTGAGTAGAAGTTCAGGCTCTGCTTTCTAATGTAGAGTGTGTTCACTTACTTTTTGTCACATTTCTCTGCTCAAACATGCCTCTTCAAATCTAACTTGCTTTTCCTGGTGTCTCAAGCCTCATGTTCTTTTTGTCCCAAACCTTATAGCCTTCATCAGCCTCACCTTCTAGAACCCAGCTGCTGAAGCAGAAAGCTCTGGGTGTCTGGGTTAGAGACAGGAACCACCATCCATAATTAGCCTAAGAATTCAGGGGCCTCCATCCCACCTTGATTTGGCCTCCAGGTTAAACAGATATATTTTATTTATCTCTACCTTTGCTTGCCCAGATTAATTGTGACCATCTATCCAGGGGTATGGGGACAGGAAAAAAACAACAACTGAGATTTAAGTGAAGTAAAATTGTCATTAGGGACAGTAGCCTTTAGGATTAGGGTGGGAATATAGTAAAAGCTCGAGCTTGAGATTGACCAGTGGTCAGTATGGGGTAGGCTTGAAGCAAGGATGACTTTTAAGGATAGGATGAAGGTTTGGTGTATGTGCTTATTTTCTCGATCAACACCTATTATTACTTCTGCTGAACGGGCGATGAGGGAATTTGAGATGTGAAGCAGCTTATTTTCTCACTAGGGTTTGGGGTTAGAATGATCGTTAGGATTAGGCTTAGGGTTTAGTTTAAATTGGGGTTACTGTTGAAGTAGGAACAAGGATCAGATTATGTAGAACCCATACAGGTTGGTGTGAGGCTTCTGTGCAAGTTGCTTCCTTCAAGGCTCTGCTCCATAATTCTCTCCTCTCACTGCTCATCGATACTTGTCTCTGCTATCTAAGGCTTCCTGGACTTACTGGAATCCATTTAATGACGGTAACCATCTGTCATCCCTCTTAATGATCAGTCCCTTCCTCTTTCATCTTCCATTTCTCCCTCCCCCTTTCCTGGCATTCTTCATCCTGCATTCCAAGGGGTGGGGCCTGATGACTCCTGTGCTCTCTCACAGCTCTTGTTTTGGGAGACTCTGAACCTAGTCCCTCCTTCTCCATCTCTGTCCATAGTCACTACGGGTAAACAATATGCACACAACTTACCCTCCTTCTCTGGTACTACTGTCCCTCCTAGCCCCAGCCTTTCATACTTCCATCTTTTACAATTTTGGGATCCTTCTGTCTTCAGTGTTCTCAGGGGTCTCTGTCCTCCCCTTGGTTGTCTTTCTTGCCCTAAAGCAATATTTTCTTATCACTCCCTCTCTCCTCCTTTCATCCATTTTCCAGGGTCCCATGGAAGATCCCTTTGGCTCTTATTTTAGTATGGCCTTTGTTCTCTATCATCTCCCTTCAGAGAACCTACAGCCCCATCCCTCCAACTCATAGCCTCTTGGGCTAGATAAATTTCTTTTCATTTTCTCTCATCACTCATGTGGGGCAGAGCCCTCACAGGATACTTTCCTCTTCTGGCCTCTCAGCCTGTAGCAGGTGATTTTGTTAGGAAAAGATATAAAGTGTGGAGGAATACTAGAGTGGGGACCTAGAGTAGGGAAGTGTCTCTTCTTTCCGTTTCATTTTAGGGTGAAATTGTATGATTCCAGGGTCATCCTCTTCTCCCTCTATTAGATCCATGCCCATTGTTTAGAGGGATGGCTGAAAGAAAAGCTAGGATATCAGGAGTGGCTTGGGAAGAAAGTTCCAGAATTTTCTGAGCAAAGGTCAAACTGCTCTCATCCCCATCTTCAATTTCTGAGAATCTACACATAAACTTGTTGAGGGCCAGGTGTCCAGAGGCTTTTATCTGTTCTTCACATTCCTCCCTGTTCCTCTGCCCCTTCCTCTGCCTTTTGCTTGCTCTTGTAGCCTGCATGTACTCCCATGAGAACCTCCTCCCACCCCTTTCCATCCATCCTTCTGAGGACTGGGAGCTTGATTGACTCTGATATCAGGGAAGGCATAAGCTGCTTGTTGGAATTCATGGCACTCTGTGCCCTGGCAGGGAGATAATTGAGGAGAAATATTGGCTTCTCCAGGAAACAAGGTGCTAAATTTGTTGTGATGTTGGTGTCACAAACAATCAAAGGGAGCCTCTTGCCATCAGGGGCTGGGCAGCTAAATGAAAAATTATTAGGTTATTGAAGAGACCAGGGAGGTGAAGGAAGGAGAGACTACTCCCCAGTTCACTGGAGGGTAGGGGGAGGTAAAACAGAGAGATTGAAAAGGCAAGGAGAGAATCAGAGAAGCAGAGAGGATATGAAGGGAGAGGCAGGCTGCTTTCTCCAAGATTTCTTCTATACCTGTATGTCTGTTGCCTCTTTGCCATGGGCCACATCAAGCACCTCTGTATGCAGTCTTTTGTGAAGCTTTAGTGAGCACCTTCATCCATGAAGTGCTTCGGGCTTCTCCTCTGGCCTCTGGGCAGTCCTGAGGCTGAAACAGGACGCAAGACAAAAAGACAAGTGAACAAAGTTGAGCTCCCCAGATCATCAAAATTTTTGATGAGTAGAAAAGTTGAGGACTTCCAGCCAAGATGGAGGCACAGGTAGATACACTTTGCCTCCTCGAACAACCAAAAGAAGGACAACAACAAGTTTAAAAACAAAAGATAACCAGAACTGCCAGAAAATCAAACTGTATGGAAATCCAACAACCACGGAGTTAAAGAAGAAACATTCATCCAGACTGCTAGGAGGGGCAGAGTCGGGCATCTGGGGTGGAGAGGAGTCAAGGCAAGGCAGTGACTGGAGGAATGGGGTGGGTAAGGCAGTGGTTGGTGGACCAGGCAGTCCCACGTTTGTGTGCAGATAAACCAGGAGGAACAACTGAGGAGTGAGACAGACTATGAAACCCAGGGTTCCAATGAAGGGAAATAAAACCTCAAAACTTCTGACTGAAAAAATCTGTGGGGGTTGCAGCAGTGGGAGAAACTCCCACCTCACAGGAGAGTTCGTTGGAGAGAGCCACAGGGTCCTAGAATGTACACAAATCCACCCTCCCAGGAATCAGTATCAGAAGGGCCCAATTTGCTTGTGGGTAATGGGGGAAATGACTGAAAGCCAGCTGAGAGCCGAGCATGCAGCATTGTCCACACTCTGGCACCTCCCCCACATACAGCACCACAGCACAGTGACGTGGGTTGCTCTGCGCTGGCGAATACATAAGGCTCTACCCCTTACAACATAACAGGTGCACAGAGACAAAAAAATGTGGCCCAATTGAAAGAACAGACCAAAGCTCCAAAAATAGAACCAAGCAATGAAGAGATAGCCAACCTATCAGATGCAGAGCTCAAAACACTGGTAATCAGGAGGCTCACAGAAATGGTAGAGTATGGTCACAAAATAGAGGAAGAAGTGAAGGCTATGCAAAGTGAAATAAAGGAAAATATACAGGGAACAAACAGTGATGGGAAGGAAACCAGGACTCAAATCAACGATTTGGAGCAGAAGGAAGAAAAAACATTCAACCAGACCAGAATGAAGAAACAAGAATTCAGAAAAATGAGGACAGGCTTAGGAACCACTGGGACAACCTTAAATGTTCCAACATCCAAATCATAGGGGTGCCAGAAGGAGGAGAAGAAGAGCAAGAAATTCAAAACTTATTTGAACAAATAATGAAGGAGAACTTCCCCAGTCTGGCAAAGGAAATAGACTTCCAGGAAGTCCAGGAAACTCAGAGAGTCCCAAAGAATTTGGACCTAAGAAAGCACATACCAAGGCACATCATAATTTCATTACCCAAGATTAAAGATAAGGAGAGAATCTTAAAAGCAGCAAAAGAAAAGGAGATAGTTACCTACAAAGGAGTTCCCATTGGACTATTAGCTGATTTCTCAAAAGAAACCTTATAGGCAAGAAGGGGCTGAAAAGTATTCCAAGTCGTGAAAGGCAAGGACCTAAATCCAAAATTACTCTATCCAGCAAAGCTATCATTTAGAATGGAAGGGCAGATAAAGTGCTTCCCAGGTAAGGTAAAGTTCAAGGAGTTCATCATCACCAAGTCCTTATTACATGAAATGTTAAAGGGACTTATCTAAGAAAAAGAAGATCAAAAATATGAACAGTAAAATGACAACAAACTCACAATCAACAACTCCCACCTCACAGGAGAGTTCATTGTGTCCTGTGTCGTGTGTCTGAGCAAGGGATCCCAGCTGTGAGTAGAAGTTCAGGCTCTGCTTTCTAATGTAGAGTGTGTTCACTTACTTTTTGTCACATTTCTCTCTGCTCAAACATGCCTCTTTGGCGTCACCACCAAACTAAAAGAAAACAAAACAAAAACAAACAAAGCAAGAAATAGAAGAGTAACAGAATCACAGAAATGGAGATCACATGGAGGGTTATCAGCAGGGAGGGAGAAGAATGGGGGAAAAGGTACAGAGAGTAAGAAGCACAAATGGCAGGTATAAAATAGACAGGGGGAGGTTAAGAATAGTATGGGAAATGGAGAAGCCAAAGAACTTATATGCACAACCCACAGACATGAACTAAGGTGGGGGAATGCAGGGCAGAAGGGAATAAAGGGAAGAAAAAAATGGGACAACTGTTATAGCATAATCAATAAAATATATTTAAAAAATAAAAATATAAAAGCATCTTGCCATGCTCTTCTAAAAAAAGAAAGAGAGTTGAAAAGGGCATGTATGAGAAGCTGATGAGGGCACTGGTCAGAGTAGCTGGTTTGAATGGGATGGAAGAGGAAAATCAATACTTTCTTTACAACCACTCTGGCAGAACAGGAAATATCAGGAGCAGACAGAGAGACCAGAGTTCCCAGCCCTAGCCTCCAGATCCTGTGTCATCAACCCTGAAGGACAACCTCTGGGTCCTCCCTCCCCCATGTCAGCCACTGCCTATTCAGATCCTCCTCCTACAGCTGTTAATTACAGAGCCTCCACTTAGTGGTTCCCTCTGCTCCCTGAAGCAAATTAACATTCCTGCCCCTAGCATGTGTAAAATGAACAAAGTTAGGTGGATTAATTCAGCAGCTGGTCAGAGCTGCTTTTATTTTACACAGGATTGATTCAGTTGTCCCTAACTTGGGGTCTTTAGAAGCACCTTTTTGAGGAATCTACTTAATGGAGATTAATTAGAAAAGCCTAGAATACCCTAGTTATAGGTAAAAGTGTTTCATTCTCTCTTTTGGTGGCTACATATCAATACTTGTATGTAGATATACAGTAAGATACACAAGCTCACTAGACACATGAATTCAAACAAGGACATGAACCCTACCACCACACATGTAACCAAATAAAAAATGGATATTCAGCTGTCTGTTGCCACAAAAGCCAAATTCTTGAAGCAGATGCTGGTGCAAAAAGAAAGATTTTATTCAGGTGCTGCATGATCTGGGAGAATGGCCTCAAAGCCCATCTCCTTAGCAAGACCAAGACAAAAGCCAGTGTCCAGAGTTTCTGTTCCATTTTAAAGGACAGTCCTTTGGAGCCCACAGGCAGCTACTAAGTGACCATTGTCCTCATCCAGGTAGCTTAGCTTGTTCCCAGCTGCTGTTCATTTCAGATTCCCTCCTGGAGCTTGTATGTGGTGGATGTGTGTGGAGCCCACATGACCATGGGCCATGTGGCTGCTAGGGCCACAAGAGCACACAAATGCACCAGCCAGTGCATCACCAGGTGAGCAAGAGAGAGAAAGCCTTACTCCTGGAGGCCATGGGCCACTTGGCTGCTAAGACATGGCCCATGGAGAGAACAGCCGAGTTCACCATGTAAGTGCAGGTCATGAGCAAGTGAGCCAGAAGCCTGCCTCTTTGTTCCCCTGGGATTATATTAGCTTGGGTGTGGGGCAGGCCAAGTTCTTTATCAAAATGACCAATTAACTTCTCAAGCTTCTACGCACTTCAGGGGGGTCCACCTCCCAATCAATTCCTTCTTTCCCCAGGCTAGACTGACAGGCCTCTTTGGTTCAGCACCTCCCCCTGTGCCATTTTGACTTCTATGGCACATGTACTTGCCTTCCCCTGGTCTCACCCCTAATCCCATACTGGAAGGTGGAGGGGAAGGCCTTTTCCTTATAATTATCTTGCTAGCTTTTTGCACTCTGGCCCTATCCATTGATATTTCTAGCTTTCCATGTGTTCAGGGTAAGGACTTTTCCCCTCCAACATCTTGATCAATGAGGGAGACTCCCTGGTGCTCCAGTAACACACACACAACAGCAACATAAAACCCACATATACTCACCCCCTCCAAATAGCTGCCTGATTTCTTCTGATTCTAAGCCCATCCCTGAACCTTACCAGATTGGCACATTGCGACTTGATCAGCTACAGCCTCCACTTTTGTCTTTCTGAATCTGGACCTCTTCCTTTGTCTATGTGCAATTTTTCCCAGCATCCTAGAAATTTCTGGAGGGCAGAGACTAAGGAATGCCCAGAAGAAGAAAGTGTTTAAATTTTAAGCAGATATGACCTTGATTCCAATTTTTATGTGCCTGAATTCTAGCCACTTCCAAATGCTCACTGGTTTTTTATGTCTCCATGTCTTGCTCCATGCTGTTTCCTTTGGAATGCCCTCTGCTCCCCACTCCCCCCATGCCCCCACCCCGTTCTGTGGCTGTTGAAATCCTTCTCATCTGCAAGTATAGTAAGTCAATGATTATTTATTGAATATCTAGTGTGTGCCAAGCAAGGCCTCCAACTTCCAACCTGTATGACTGTAGGAAGGGCCTAGAGCTAACAAAGGCCAACAAGATATGGGTCTCAGTCTAAGTGAAGACAAATATGGAAGCAAGACATGTGAAAAATGCAATTTACTCATTGATCTAAAGTGCTTTTCTATGTGTTGCTCCATCATGATACTCAGTATGCTGTATTGTCTGAATACCTTGGATGTGTAATAAAATTTTTTATAAAGTGCCAGATGTGTTGGATGTGTTGGATAGACTGTCAGCTGTAATGGCAGGACCAGGTTTGTCTTGTTCACTTTGCATCCCAGAGCCCAGGATGGTGCCTGGTATGTGGTAGACACTAAAAATGTTTGTTATATGAATGAATGAATATTGAATAAAGTTATTTTTTAGTGCATTTGCTTTATCTGTTAATTATTAATTTAGGTAATCAAATGACAAGTATTTATTAAGTGCCTATTGTGTGCAAAGCACTTTTGTACTAGTAAATTTGGAAGATCCACAACTAAGGTACATCTGTTGCCTCAAGGAGTTTACAATCTAGTCATGTGTAAAAGCAGCCAGAATAAAATAGAATGTAGCTACAAACTAAACTACAGGTCTAAATAAAACAATGCTATCTCATTGAAGTTTCATGATTAATTGCCATGAAACAAAAGTTTTACTTATATCTTTGACTTCCATCCTAACGGTTTTTGAACTGTTCTTTTCCCTCCAGATTCTCTATTCAGAATTCCTTCCTTTAAACTTTGGTACTGCAAATCATTTCAGTCCACCTCAATTGAAGTGTTACAAATTGATTATTTGATAAGATATGTGTCCAGAGTAAGAAGAAGATATATGAGATGTGTGAATAAAATTTTTTATAAAGTGCCAGAATTGAAAGGATCTTAAATATTACTCAGAGCCCTCTGGAACATTGCTAACAGTTGGTCATTCACCCTCATCTTCAACACCTTTAGTGATGGGAGCTCACTGCCATGCACTATTACAAAGTACTTAAATGAATAAAAAGAAAAATCTGCTGCCCTGGGAGCCACAGTTATTATGGTTTGTCCTGGGAGCCTGTAATGAAGGCTCAGCAATGGGGCCTGGGGATACACCTATGTTAAAGGCTTGTAGCTTATCTGTCAAGTCAGCCTTTCTCAGAGTTACTAGTGGAGAACCAGTGCCAATTTAAAGAGCATTCATCAGAGCTCCATGCCTACCTGCATTGGTTGCTCACCTGGTTCATAGAGTCAGATAGTCTCTCTTGCAAGTGCTGGAGAATCTGCAGTTATCTCTGATGAAGGGTTCCTGGCTTTGGAAGGAGATTTCTAACACCTGGATCTGCTGGTCTTTTAAATTTTGAGGGAAGGGGCTGTGAGGAGTTATAGAAAATAATAAAACACATTTGACTTAGAAATAGAGAAGTGTCCTTAATTACAAGTTCTTAGCTGGTATCAGGAGACCTTGATTTCCTTCTGGCACTTTTGGTTTCAGTGTAAAGGAGAAAATCCCCTGTCTTAGAGCTGTCCCAGCCCTCACTTTTCTGTATTTCTCAGAGTTAAGGCTGTTAATTGTGGAGCTGTTTCTAAAAATTCCGGGACACCTTTTTGCAGAGGATCTGGGGACCAGCCTGCATTTCTTCCTGTGAGTTAAGCCTATTGAGGACACTCACAAGTGCCATTTGGGCTACTCTCAGATTGTATTCTAAAGCCATATTCCTAATCGTGGTAACTAAGAATGTTAAAGCAACCAGAGGGTGGCTTTCAGAGCAGAGCTTGAACTTCTCTGTACTGAGGCCTTTGAGCATCTACCTGAGAGAGGAAAAGAAAGGGGATGGGTTAATGTATGCGGAGGAAATGGGGTTAGGCCCCAGGACAAATTTTTGTTTGCCCTGGAAGGACAGGGTGGCAAAGAAGAGGGTGACTCATTGATCTCTCCTCGAGGGCACTCTGCTGCCTGAAGCAAAGATTAGCTAGCCCCTTGAGGACCCCTGTGGGAGGGAGACAAGTGGTAGCAGTTACTTGGGACAGTCTTTGTGGGGAGAGACAAGAACCCTGCCTTAGTTGCCTTTGGAATTACCTCAGATACAAGCCACCTTTCTCTCCTTTGCTAATCTTATCAAAAATTCCTTCCATTTCTTGAGGATTTCACTCCTTTTCTTTGACCGAAATGCTCCAGATCTTCAGATGAGGCCTGAGGGTCATTATGTGCCCCAGACCTCCCCTCCCATCTTCCTGAACAGCCCCCAGGCCTCTTCTGCACCCTTCCTAATCTTCTCCAATATTTTATTTCTCTCCTTCTGTCCTTCTCATTTTCTTCCCAGATGGTCTTATTACTTTTTTTTTTATATGTATCTCTTCAGGTTTCTCCTCCATAATTTCTCTTTAAGTGCCCCTTTTACCTCCCTTATTTTAGTGAAGGAGGGTTTCCTGGTACATTCCCTACCCCCTATCTTACTCCCACCAACAACACAAGATGAGCAGGGTTTGGGGTATGTCCTGCTCCTGGAGAAGGGAACCTTCTGTAATTGAGAGGCTGACTCAGACACCACCAGAATTTGAAGATAAGCCTACCTCAAATATCTCTCTCTTTTGCTAACCCTCAATTTCTTCAAAATAAATATGTTGAGTTGGTGATCAAGGCTTTTTCCAGCTCTAATACAGATTCTCTTTCCAATTTAATTTTCTTATCTTTTCCTTTATTGTCTCTTATTCTCTCTTTTACACCAGTGTCACTTTAGCTCCTTCCTACCTTACCTTAAAACAGTTTCTTACAGCCTCTTTCTCATTCCCCCGCCACCAACTTTGTCTTCATATACTTCATCTATTTTCTGTCTGTGACTCTTCCTGTCCCTTTCTCTCTAGTATTATCATTTTGTCTTTGCACGTTGGGCCATCTCTTTCAGTGTCCTGTGTCTCAGTTTCTTTTCCTCCCACTCTATGGACTTTGGGGACTGCTGGCATTTGAGCACCTACTCCATTCACTTCTTTAGGTTGGGGGAAGAAGGGCAGGCAGATCATCTCCTTCTCCTGCCTTCTCACTCCAGCTCCTGATGCCTTATTTCATTTATTTCTTCCAGCCTTCTCTGGCTTTGTGAAACAAGCCAGAGAAAGCTTCTCTGTCCTAGCTTTTGCTCTCTCTTCTTCTTTCTCTCTGTCTTTTGCTCTTTGCTCTTATTCTCTGTTTCCTATCTGAACTAAAGTCCTTACCAGCCACCTTCCTACTCTCTCCTGCACCGCCCTTCTCTCACCCACTGAAGCCAGAATGAAATTCAGTTTTTCAGCAGAGCCATCCACCATCCTTCTGCTACCCCCTCTCTGTTCCCTCCTGTCATACCTGCTGTATATCAATACCACTTGGGCTCACAATACCATTGTCCTTCCCATAAAACATTCTCAGGGTCCCCTGCCAGACCCAATTTACATAGACTTGCCAGATCAGGTCTAGCTCAAGTTCCTTGAGCTGGCTGGGTAGAGGGGGCTGGAGGTACAAATGGGGCAGGGGGAAGGGAAGTGGAGTATTTTCAGCTGCTTCTGTGAGTCCCTTTTAGCTAGTGAACCTAGGGGTCTTGTGACTGGGCATGGTCTGGCAACTCACTTCAGAGACCCAGGATTACTTCACCTCTATCCTTTTTTTTTCTCACCATGAACCAAGAAGGAGATGTAAGAACTCTGATGTGGAGTTCCTTACAGGGGAAACAAAGGATGGCCTTTCTTTTCCCATGCTAGATATTACACGCTATCTGGGTCCTGTCAGCCACTGTCAGTGCCACAAATCCACAAACCTCCCTTTACAGCCTTTTGGGAGGAAATGCCAGGATGGCTCCAGATATAACAAATTTTCCTCACAGTCTGAAAGGGTAAGGGGCACAGGGCTGAGTCCTTAGGCATATCAGTAAGGTTTGGCTGAGGTCTCAGAAGAGCAGAAATGGCCCTTGGGGGCCAAGTAATTTAGCTCACTCTCTAGAGTTTAAGGAAGCTGAAACCCAGAGAAGTGAAGTGACCTCCCCAAAGTCATGCAGCTGAGTGGTGGCAGAGCCAGGATAAGTAAGCCCATGTCTTCTGACCTAAGCCTAAACTACTCTGTCCCCAGCAAGCAGTATTAGGTCAGTTCCCCTTGGCTCTTTCAGGATTCTCTTTCTGCCTCTTTTGGTGACTAATCTACTGGCCAAGACCAATAAACTCATATGCCTATCATTATGATACTAGCCAGGCCCTGTGGCCAGCCTCTGTAGCCAGCCTCTGTGGTCTGCTCAAATGCAAGAAAACCAGGCTAGATTGTAGCCACTTGTAAAATGCCATCTGGTTTCTGGAAGGATTCCCCATTTGGCTGTCCCTATAATACCCCCCGCCTTGGAGGTAGACATCAAGGTGGCTTGAACAATTACATTGTGAGGAGGGAGGAAAACTAGTTTTTCAGCCAATGAGTTCAGCTCCTTGGGATGAGAAAGTACCAAAAATGGGAAGGTGGTGAAGGTCATGGGTCAGTTGTCTCAAGGCATTTGAGGCCCTTACTCTTTCACTGAGTCATCTTTACTTCAAGTTATGAAAGTTCTTTGATAACATAAATGCTGGTGGACACAAGAATGAGGGTGATAATAATCTGTGAATGTTTGGAAACTTTTCTTTGGGCAATGAAGTCACATTACATTTTGACATTTTCAGATTCTGGGCTGGGCTCTGTATAAGGCAAAATAAAATCATCAGTCAGCTGGGCAGGCCTGGTACTTTCCTCCTGGGAGCCTCTAGTCTAAGGGTCATAGTGAACCTACAAACCTGCTCTGTCTGCCTCCATGGGCCAGAATTTTTTTCTTTCCTATCTGTCTGTCCTCGCTGTGCCCTGCCCCAGCCAGCATTTCCTCAGCACCTTCCCTGTCTCTTTCACTTCCTCCCTTCCTCTTCACTATAAAAAATGCAATCTTCTTTTCTTCTCTCCTTTCCTTTTTGCTATCCTTGCAAGGAGAACTGCAGTCCTCTTTTCTTGGTGAGAGGATCCAGTGGGAGGCACCCTCTCTTGATGTTGTGGTTTTCATAGAATAGGGAAAGAATGGCTGGAGTTGGAGGGGGACAAGATCAGGTGTCGGGGAAGTGGGGAGAGCAAAGATGTGAGAGCAAAGAGAGGAACAGTGGAGTGTTGGGAGATTCGTTCCATCTGAAAGCTGTTGGTCCGAATCAAAGGCTTCTCTTTGAAGCAGCAGCATCTGGAGTGGAGTGTGTAGGGACTGCTTCAGCCCAGGGGGTTCATTACTGCTCCTTTGATAGATCCCAGGAGACAGGACCTGGCCTCCACCTTCCCTCTCTCCTGTAGTCTGGCTTCCTTGGCTTCTCATCTGTTCGGCTGCACTCTGTCTCTGGTTCTTGGCAGACCTGGCAGGCAGGGCTCTGGGAACATGACTGCCAGGGCATATGTACCAAGACATGGGCACAGACAGATGCCCATGGGGTGCAGAAACGTACTTGAATGCAAAGGTGCAGAAGGGGTATGTATGTATATGTGCATGTGCACATACAACAGCAAAGTGTGTGCTTGTGTGTTATGTATGGTTCATGTGTGCTCACAAAAAGTACACAATGCATGTCTGAAATTTTGTTAGCATTTTCAGCCTCTCTATGATAGATTTTAGAGGTCACTTAATAGTTCTCAGTCAAAAATGGTATTTGACTCCTCTGCCTTCACCCTGAAAAGGGAAGCCTGGTCCCAGCCCCAGGGGTAGCCTTAATGGGGACAGGATATATGTTCATACACAGACCAGGACAGCTGGCCTCTCCTGGCCTAATTCTGGACCCCGATGCTGTGTCAAAGATATAAGAGGGAGTTGCAGAACAAAGCTGGAAGGGAGTGTTACTCCAGGAACATCAGTGTTGAGAAGGAGAAGTGGGATGTTGCTAGAGAAGAGGTGTCTTGAGTAAGGGGACAGTATCGAAGGAAGATGGAGAGGCCCAGGGGACAGATTTGGATAATGGCCAGAGTCTGAGCTAAGAGGTCCCAGGAGGTGGTAAGAAGTAGGAAGATAGTAATAGCCAGACTATTGTGATGGCATTCCAGGGGAGCAGATGTTCTGGCCGCTTGCTTTGCTTACTGTCTTCAGTACTGACCAGCTGTGTGATTGGAGGAAAGGTGTTTATCTCTGAGCGTTAGATCCTTTTTTAAAATTTTAATTAATTATTTTTATTTTATTATATTTTTTCTGTTACCATTTACCCCCTCTATGTCCTCTTCCCTCTTCCAGCTCTACTTACCCTATATCCCCTGCTCCTGAGCTTTAGAATCTTCTTTGGAATAATAATGGGCCTCATTGGGTTGTTGGGTACATTAAGTGAATTAGTCTCAGTGACTTAAAGGTTGGCATTTTGCTAATCATTGAAACCTTCTGGATGCTGTTTATGGTTGTTCCAGCTTTGGGAACCAGTCTCGCTTCATTCAGCGATATTTATATCCAGCCTTCTATGGTTGTTGGCATTATGTGGGGCAGGTCCTGTGTGGCTGTAAGCCACTGGCCAGCCCCAGATGTGAAGAACACTGTCCTCCCAGGGGGTAAACAGGGTTCAGATGAAAGTCTGAGGTATAAAGTGAAGAGCAGAAGTGGTAGATGGGTGCAGAATTTAGGGAAACCAGAAATTCTCCGAGGTGGGGGCCATGAGTCCATTTTATTCAGGAGAAGCTTCTTGGGTGTTCCTTAGTATGGCACAGTGAGAAGGGCAGAGACTATCTGTACAGCCTAAAAGCCTAAGTTCATTTCCACCTCTGCTACTTAATGCCTGTACCTTAAGCTCCTTGGAAGCGTTTCCATTTTGTACAAAATGGTTATATGAACCACCACTGGTAGTGGATTTTAATGTTAGGAATGATGTCTATAAGGCATCTGTCTTGGTGCCTAGCACATAGTTGGCATCTTATAATTGAGAATTATTATTATATTAAGGAACATTGCTGGGATTGAAGGAACAAGAAAGGTAAATCAAAGTGTCTCAGTTCTCCAGGGCTTTCCAAGGGAGTGGGAGACACAGATGTGTACACAGAAGTGGCTTTTAATCCAAGGCAGGCTGTGATAAGTGCTATAACTAGAAGCCCAAACAATGTGGAAGAATAACAGGGGAAAGAATTATTCCAAGTTAAAAGCCACAGGAGCTTTGAGTTATGGAATGAGGTAGTGAGGGTAGAGGAGTTAACCAAAAGGAAGGAGGTCTAAGAAAGAGTCTGAGGGGAAGGTGGTGGGAAGTTGGGGATTGTGTGAGAAGCACAGAACTCCCCCCCAAGACCCTACACTCCTAATTTCTCCTCAGGTTCCCTCTGTGCTCCCCTCACCCTCCCCACCCTGTTTAGCTTTGACCTGCTCAAAAACTCTGGCTGAGCCTCCTAGGAACCTCCTGTCCTGGTAGCTACACTTTGGGTGGGGGAGGGTACCTGGCATCTGAGAGACCCCCACCAGTCTGAGGTAACATGTCTGAACTGAGACAACTCCAAAAGGAGCAGGAGATGGGGCCCTGACTCCCACAGAGGCCCACACACTCAACATGCATCTCCCAGTCCTTTGCTCTTTGTCTTTACTGTGACTCCATTTCTCAGCCACCCTCAGCTTTTTTCTTTTCTGCCTCCAGGCCTGGGTCTCCTTGAGTCCAAAGGTGGGGACTTTCCTGTTGCTTTTCTCGTTAGATCTTTTTCTTTCCTGGCCTTTCTAGCCAGGTTTCTTCTTCCTTTCTTGCTTTTTCTTCAGTCTCATTTTTCTCCTTCACTCTTCCATTCTCTCTCTGCCTGTCTCTTGTGTGGATTTCTCAGTATCTTTTGTGCCTCCCACTGGGTCTGTGTAAGTCTGTATGCTTCTGCTCCTGCTGGTTTGTTCTGCTTCTTCATGATGGCTGCCTAGTAGCTCACCACATCTACGATGATATCTGAAGATAGGAAGGGAGTGGGATCAAAGCAGATGGGAATTATTTTAAAAACATGTACAGATTCACCCTCACCTTAGACTGGAGCTGCCAGGTGGGCAGGGCCATTTATTTGATGCTTCTTTCCTGTTCTGTCTGTGGCCAAGCCCCTCCTGGTTCTCCTCCCACCTGGCTCCCAGGCCCACATCACCATCCCACAGTCAGGTATTTCTCTACATTTCTGTTTAGTGCTGCTTTTTATTCCTGGAAATGGGGTATAGGCAGAAGAATGTAACTGAAACTTTGCCCCTAGTCCCCATGCAGACACTGCTCTGTGTCAAGAATGGTGGAAGATCAGGTATTTGATCTCGGAATTGTGTGTATCCTTGTTAGCTGGTTCTTGGTGCCTTCTTGACACTCAAAGACACACATAGTGCTCCCTTTTTGTCTGTAATGCCACCAGGACATCTCTGCCCTTCCTTCTGTGTCCTGTCCTATGCCTGCACCCCATTGCTCACTTGCTAGGCTTTTTTTCTCAGCAATTTCCATATTCTCTCATGACCACCCAAATCACTGCATCAGAAGCTTCCAGAGTTCTGTTTCTCCCACCCAGCCCAAGTCTACTTCCTCTTTCAGGGAGCCTCCCAGGACTGACTCCAAGCCTTACCCTAGCACTTTTCCTCCTCTCACTATAGGGAGAGCACTGTCATGTCCCTCCAGTCTTCTGCCCTGTCTCTGCCTTTGCTGAAGTCTGTGAGCCTGAACTGGGGCAGGCAGTACTCTGCCTTCTTTCCTTGTTTCAAAGGATAGGACTTTGCTCAGGCATTTTCTCATTCTCACTCTATCAATCAACAGACATACTCAAAACACCTGCTATGTGCCTGGCAGCCAGATCCCACACTAGGTGATGAGGCTGGAGCTCTGAGCAACACAGTCCAAATACAAAGAATTCCCCCAGGGCAGAGAGGAGGGTGGACAGTACAGTGTGGACCTTCTATAGCTGAGGTGAGAAATGAGTGTAAAGGGCTCTGAGGGCATGCCCAGGCATGGAAGACTTCACAGAGGAGGTAACTATTTGAATCCAAAGGAGAGAAAGAAAACAGTATCCCACCCAGAGAAAGGCCTGACCAAAGGTATGAAGGGGTAACAAAACCATGGAGCATGAAGAGAGGAGAGAATGGGGCTTGGGGCTTTCTCCTAATCATGAACCAAATCAGGACAACCTCAGGACTCTGTCTCAGATAATGTCTTGGTTTCAGGTGCTCTTTTGGAGCCAGGAAACATTGTCTGTTACATTTGCAGGCTTGGGATCTAGGCTACCTTACCCTTGAATTAAATTCCCTAGACCCCTCATTTTCCTTTCTCTCTGGACTCTCTCCTCAGGATTATTTCCTCCATTCTCCTGTCTCCAGATAAATTGCTACAACCAGACCTAAACAAAGAGGGTATTTTACTTCAAAATCTCCAAGAAGAGAAAAACTTTCTTTGTCATGTTACTGTCCAGATTTCTGGAGGTCCCACTATTTATCTAACTGCCTAGGAAAGATAAGGATCATAGCTACCATGTAGTGGGTACATGTACCAGGTATGTCACAAGTCTCATCCCATTCAATTTTCACAACACTCTGGGAGGTAAGCATTTGCATCCCTCAGTTTACCAACAAGGGAAATGAAGTTTAGAGATAAGTGACTTGACTGAGGTCACATGGTTAGGAAGTGGCAAAGGCACTATACAAACCTGTCTGTTTCCTAAACTTGTGCTCTTAAAAGGGAACTTTGCACTTCTTAGTCCAGACTTGTTATTGTATAGGTGAGCATATGGAGGCCAGACAGAGGAATGGCAGGCCCAAGTTCTCAATACTCCACCCTCTGGCAAGATCTTCATCTCTGACTCTGACCCCAAGGGCTTTCCACTGACTCCATCCTGCTGCAGGGCCAGCTGCCTCCTTGCTTCAGTGGACAAGGAGCCAGCTTCTCACCACTCTCTGAGTATTTCACTAGGAAACCAGGGTGTCCAGGCCCCATGCCAGAAAGCTGTGAATATAAATTTAATCTCTCAGCCAAGGCTCACAGGCCACCCGAATCTGAAGCCCTTGACTCAGGCTCTGGAGGTCATAGGAAGGAGAAATGTGAGTGTGGAGAGTACAGCATGAAGCTGCACTAGAGAAATGTGCAATGATATGAATAAATTTGAATAATAATGAGGTAATGCCTGAATTAATAATGCTGGCTGTTCACCTGACCCACCACCTCCCTTGGAAATATGGGTGAGCCTATACCTTTGTTTTTTTGGAAGACGTGAATGGACTGTCAGGTCAGCAGAGTTGGAGAGCTGTTCATAACAGTGTGGGGAAGGAGCCCTGCTTCTAACTTCCTGATTCTCTGCAGACCTAAAAAGCTAGATTTGCACACTTAACCAAAAGAGGCTTCCTCTGTGTATTCAATCATATGCTGTCCACCAGTCCAACTGTGGCCCAGTCCCCTCTCTCTTCATCCCTTTATGTGCAGCAACCAATGCAGTTGTCAAATGTGCAGGGAAATTCAGAGGAAAGGGATAGTATAGCCCTGGCCTTGAGCAGAGGTTCTCATTCTGGTGGAATAGATAGGGCAGTCACCCCATCCACCAGTTGCCATCTAACCCCATGACAGACAAAAGCATGGGCACAGGCTCTCTGATAGCTTGGGATGGGAAATCCCATGGATAGACCTGTGACAGCAGGGCTGAGTGATGGGATAAGCTGTATTTGCCCATGGAGATAAGGGGCCAATCTAAGATTTCCTGGGAGAGATGAATGTGGAGCAGGTTTGGAAAGAAGGGGAGAAATGAAACTGGAGGAGGAAAAAGAAGGGAGGATGGAACTAGGGTCCTGTCTCTGATAACTTAGAGGGAGGTTTTAGAATGGGGAGGAACAGGTTCTATGTGCTTATTTACACACAGAGTAATGGAGAATCAGAGAGATTTTGGAAAGCTTAATTTGGAAACAGTTGGATTTGGGATGGTGGTCTCAGCAAAGACTTGTGAGCTGGAGAGGAAAAAAAAGGGGAAGGAGTCCCCTGAGTTCTGGGGAAACTTGATTTGTTTTCAGTGGTATGACAGGTTGGGGACATGGTTTGGATGCCCAGACCTCTCCCTCTGCCATCCCACACCCCCTCCATTTCCTGTCCTCTTCCCTGCAGCCCTGTACAGGAAACTGAGCCACTGCTCCTGGAGCTTTGCATCTTGCCCAGGCCTGCCCACCACTGGGCTGAGCAGACTGGCTGGAGTGGTGGGTGGGAGTGTTGGGGGAGAAGATACCGCCATCCAATTCCCTGCTCCATTAAGATCCACAATTAAAGGCAATTAATCTGCAGTGCTCTAATCAAATGGTCTTGGCCGAACTGCCAGCCAGGCAGCCATGTGTAGCTCCCCACAGTGCAGGAGGCTGAGCATGTTCTGGGTGTCCTTTTGTGTGCACTCATGCCCCTAGTGCATGGGAGCCAGGGCTAAACATATAGAACAGGGAAAGTGTGCCATGAAGTAGGATCATAACCACTTTGTTTTGGATACACAGCCTCTCAGGAAGTTTATATACATACCTGCCCCATAGAAACTGCCCTTATGCATTTGCTGGATGCACTCTACCTGGTATAGTTGCACATGTGTGTTACTTCACATTGGCTCATACAAAACATGTCCAAGTAGAGGCCCAGTGTCTCAAGGATTGAGGAGGATGGCAGCATCACCAGTAGCATTTGTTATGGACTTCCTGGAAAGGAGGAATATGCTTTATGCCTACTTTGCTCTAGCCTTTCTCCTGCCTCCTGCCTAGACAATGACTGCTCAGAGGCCAAAAACATTTTAATATCAGTCAGAGTACTTATTTCTTTATTAATTCAACAAGACTTTATTAAGCACCGTGGAGCCAGAGCTAAAGCAAACTGACATAGGTATGAGAGTGAGAGGGCAGTGGTAGAGGAAGAGCCCAGGACCTGGAGTACTGAGATTCAAGTTCAAATCCCCAGCTCTGCCCTTAACTCACTGGGTGTCCTTGGGTAAGTTACATTTCCTGGACCTCAGTGTCCTCATCTGTAAAATGAGAGGGCTCTACTAGCTTAATATGTAAGGGCTTTACATAATATTGTACCACTTTCTATAATTGCTGAGCACTTTGGTTCCTGAAAACATTCTCGTGGTCCATGGAGGGAGAAAGAATCAAGGGTGGGCATGTGACATCTTGCAAGGAAGGTGTTGGGGCAGAGGTGGGGAAGAGACTCGAATCTCTCTCGAGCTTGATGCAGGGTGGGAGCAGGATCTTGGGAATGGTTGCCTCTTTGGGGAGCCCCTCTCCTCATGCATTTCCTTACCCAGTGCCAGCTTTGGCTTTGCCAGGGACCCAGACTCGCTTCAGCCAGGAGCCAGCTGACCAGACTGTGGTGGCCGGACAGCGGGCCATGCTTCCCTGCGTACTGCTCAACTACTCGGGAATTGTGCAATGGACCAAGGATGGGCTGGCACTGGGCATGGGCCAAGGACTCAAAGGTGAGTGGGGCCACCCAGCTAGCCCAAAATTCAGACTATCCAATCTTTTGACCCACCACCCCTCCATTCCTCAAAATAGACTCCTGGACTCAGCCTCCCTTCTCTGTACTCCAGGCTCTTCTGAGCATATGGGTCAGGCTCTCTTTCTCTCCTCCAGAGCTCTGTCTCCACTGCTTTCTAAACCCTGCAGTTCTGTTTTTCCTCCTATGGACTGGCTCAAGAAAGACATTGAGAAGCCTGAGAGATCAAAGGAAACCAAGAGATATTTATGTAAAAGAGCTTCAGACAGACAGACAGATACCAAGAGTGCTGCTATAGGCAGAAAGAAGTGAAGCAAGAGGTGCTGGGAGAGAGTTTCCTACAGAGCAAGAAAGGGACAGGCAACTTTTATGTCAGGTTGGCTTTATTCTAGCCCCTTTCCTGCCCCCTGCCCAGGCAATGTCTGCTCAGAGGCCAAATACTCATTTTAATATCAGCCTCAGCAAGCCTCAGCACTTATTTATTTATTTAGCAGCTTTTATTAAGCTCCATGGAACCAGTGCTGAAGCAAATATAATGAGTTAGTAAAAATTGAAAGAGATAAAGAAAAAGAGAGGAAGGAAGGAAGGAAGGAAGGAAGGAAGGGAGGGAGGGAGGGAGGGAGGGAGGGAGGGAGGAAGGAAGGAAGGAAGAAGGAAGGGAGGGAGGGAGGGAGGGAGGGAGGAAGGAAGGAAGGAAGGAAGGAAGGAAGGAAGGAAGGAAGGAAGGAAGGAAGGAAGGAAAGGAAGAAAGAAGAGACAAAGAAAGAAAATCTCCTGTATTCCAAAGCAAGTAAAGATTCTTTTGGAAAGGCTACTTGACAGAGTAGATGAGGAATCAAGTCACCTGGTGCTAGTCCTGCTCTGCCACTACCAGTGGGGTGACCTTAGGAAAGTCACCTCACCTCTCTGGGCCTTAGTTTACCACTGTATAAAGTAGTATAATAGTCACAGTTCTGCCTGCCTTTTAAGTGCATTTGTGAATTTTGAACCAAATGAGAGAATATACTTTGTGAAAACACATTGTTCACTGTAAAGCTGTATAATGATAAAAGTATGGGAGACTATATATTTTTATTCTTATTGTTGTCCAAAGGGTTGAGATTATTTGCTGTGTGTACATTGTATTAATATAGACGGGTGAAATTTGTATGTTTAGAGCAATCTGTGTAAATGAAAGAGATGGATCTGGTGGATCTATTGATGATAGAAAGTGAAAGAAACTGGGAGAGAGAGAGAGGGAAAGAGAAATCAATATGGAGTAAGAAGAATCAATAGCTTCTGGACAGAGAAAGATAATGGGAGGAAGCTGATGATGGGGGAGGGGAGGGCAAAAGAGTGTGAAGGGTTGGGCTGGAGCAAGGGAGACTGAATTGCATAGGGCCAGGTTCTCAGAGGCCCATCTGCCATAGCCACAGCTTCTTCAGGGAATAGGAATCTCTGGTTTAGAGGCTCCTTCAGGGAGCTAACAGACCCCTGCCTCATCCATTTCTCCCTTGGGAAGTGAGAACAAGACTATGGCCTTCCTTGAACTTTCCTCTAGCCCCAGTGAGCTCATGTCTATACTGCAATACCCTATATTTCCTAGCACTATTCATCTTCCCATCTCTTCCTCTCCTTTCACTCTGCTGTCACCTCTATATTTTTCTCTTTTCTATTATGAGATTTTTTTCTTCAAACTGCTTTGCAGATTTCATCTATTCCTGCTCATCCCCAACTTCTACTCTCTCTACCCTTACCCAACCTCCCATCACCACCCTGTCCCTTCTTCCTACTGCTTTATGGCTCCTAGCCTCGCTGTGGGATTTTATGACATCACAGTGTCCACATCTGGGACCTTATCCTTATCAACTGGGTTGGGGTCCCAGGAGAGGGGAGAGGGTGGAGTGTTGGCCAATGGGATGTGAACCATGATGGGGGGGCATGAGAAGTGGGCAGAGGATATGCCCAGTCATTCAGGCTGGCTCCCAGGTTGGGATGGGGCTCACACTGGGCTCCCCCTTTCTGTTCCTGCAGCATGGCCGCGGTACCGGGTCGTGGGCTCTGCAGACGCCGGGCAGTACAACCTGGAGATCACTGATGCCGAGCTCTCTGATGATGCTTCTTATGAATGTCAGGCCACCGAGGCTGCCCTGCGCTCCCGGCGGGCGAAACTCACCGTGCTCAGTAATAGCCCACAGCACCCCTCAGTGCCCTCAGCCTACTCTTCCTCTCTCTTTCCCTTGGCATCCTGGCAGTCCCTCCCTTTCTCCAATTACCCCTTTCATTTTTCACTTCTCCCTCTCTGTTCCTGGCCTCATGCCTGCCCCCACTCTCCCTGTCTCTTCCTAGCTTTCCCTCCCCAACTCCTTCTTGTAACTTCTTCCAAAGCCAGGTTCAGATTGTAGAAAGCCAAATGGGGATGTGGACAGCAACTGGTGAAACATACTGGATGTGTGAGGTCTGGCATCCTGTACCCAGGCTGCTGAAGGACTGCTCAAGGACTGGGCTCTGCCTTCTGAATATAAGGCTCTTCACGCCAGAGCAGAAGAGTGTTGGGGTGATAGAGACCTAGCCCTCATTCACCCAGCCTCTCCTGGCAGACAGGCCTTTGGTGAGGGAGCTTCTCCTAACCTCTCTCCCACTCTGCTGCCTCTGAACCCCAGAAACTGCCTTCTTTGCTCCTTTTCTTCCTGACTCAGCCACACTCAGCCCTCCCTCCCCTTCTCTGCCTCCTTTCCTCCCTCATTGCTCACTCCTCCTTCTCAGAATCACTTGGACACTTCCTCTGGAAACAGGGAAGCAGGACTGGAAGAAATAGGCTGAGGGCTAAGGACTGGGGAAGGGTCCTGCCTGCATCTGGATGGGCTCTGGAGGAGGTAATGTCTCTCAGCTGCCACCCAAGAAGCACAGAGCAGATGTTCCTCTGTGATAATACTGGGGGCCATTTTCATAATGATGTGACTCTCTCCCGCACACAGTACAAAAATGAGGCTAGCTGTGATGTGCTTCCTACCTCTGCCATGCCACTCTTGCAGGACCTTTGGCTCCATCAGTCTTTCTGTTTCACTCAAGGTCAGGAGCTCTCTTGCTGGGCCTCTGCCTCTCTTGTGCTTCTGTCTCTGCTTGACTGTGTCTGCTGGTGACTCTCTCTCCTCCCTTTGTTATCAACTTTCTTTCTTTCTTTTTTCCTGCCTCTATTTGATCTATCATCCATCCTGTCTTTTTCCTCCCCTAATCAGAATTTGTTGAAGTTGGGGAAGGATGGGAGGAATGAATGAGGTAATGAATGAGCTTGAACACAAGGAAGTTTTACTGGGGTGGGCAGTGGGGCATGACAAATACTTTGAGTATGGCAGGAAGAGGCTTGGACTAGAAGTCAGGAGACCTGAGCCATTTTTGCACCAACAGTGTGAAGAGGTTGCAACCTCTGGAGATTAGTTTTCTTATCTGTGACATGGCATAATGATACTATACTTTTCTTAGCAACTGTGACTTTGTTGTTCCCTGTGCAAGAAGTTGTAAACTCAAGGTCTGGGAAAATGTGAGGTTTCAAAATAAATGAGGACTGGAGGGACCTCACAAACAATATTGTTGGACATAAAGACCCCGAAGGACTAGAGCTTATGGCTAGTATATGACTTGATTTTCCTCTCTGGTAAGGACAGAATGGGAAGAATTTGCAAGGAACAGGTTTGAGGTGAGGGAACAAGAGTTAGCTGACCACCAGGGTGGGCATGGGAAGACAAGACATCATTTCTATCCTTTGTTAGACTGTGTGTGAGCCCCATGCTGGACCAGGCATTCCAAGGGAACCATGAAATTTTTAGGAGACCTTCTCTCTTCTTTTTTCCTCCATAACTGCCTCTGTTTTCGGTGTTAGAATATGTGCCCTGGAAAACTCCCATTTTAATTAGAAGGCCCTGATAATTTTTCCTTCCCTGTCCTGCTTGAGCACAGGTAGAAATAAAAAGAAATGAAGAAAGTCCAATCAAGCTCCTGAATATTGCAGGAACAGGGCTTATAATGGTATCCAGTGGCTTGGTTCTTTCAAGGAAGGCTTCCTGGCAGAAAAAAACTATAGATGGGAACCCTACTTGGAGGAGTACCTTGTTAAAAAGCTTGCAAGCCAATGAGGGAGAGCCATATATGTAGGAGAGCCTGTTTGGAGGGCATGGTTTGTTTTGAGGATGTGGACCGTTGTAGCCTATCTGGGTGATTTGGATAGATGACAGGAGTAAGAAAAGACTCCAAGAATAGAAGAGATGAAAGGTTAGTCTGACTGCTTTTTTCCCCTCCTCATCTCTCTTGAATTCTCAAACTACCTATCGCCTGCAGCCTCAAGGAGGCAATAAAAAGGCAGTACATTTCTTGCACCCTTCAAGAGAGTAGACTGTGTGCAGTACCTGGTGTCGGACTCCTTGCACAAAGCCAGCCTCATCAATTCTCCCCATCAGCAGTCATACCCCTCAGTGTTCTCGCCTCCAAACCTCACCCCAGGTTAGCCTTCTTCACAGAATGCCCTTTCATTCTTCCTGCAGCAAGACTTAGAGATGCTGACTCTCAACCCCTTCGGACACAGACACAGATATAATACAGATCTACAGACCTAGAGATCCTTCATTATTCACAGTGATAACAACTCGAGTGCAGCAGTAATGAGCATGGCTCCAGGTTTGACGGGCATGGTCCACCTCCTAGTCTTACCATTTAACTCATTCTCTTGTTTCTGACCACATTTCCTTAACCTCCTTGAGCCTCAGTGCCTTATCTGTAAACTTGGATTCATGATATTTACCATGAAAGGATTAATGAAATATACTTGGTGGTGAGAATTAAGTGACATCATATACACAAGACACTTTGACACCTGGTGAGCATTCAATGGGTGGTAGAAATATTGTCAATCACATTAGAGTTTATAGGTACCTTCTCATTCTTGATCTCATTTCCCCTTCATAATAACAACCCTAGGGAATAGGTATCAGTGTTTGTTTTAAAATTTTACAAAGAAGGAAACAGAGGCCAGTGTCATGTACATATTTATATACGAATTTGTCACAAAGATAAAAATTTGTTCATAAACATATGTGTGAACACGTGCTATATAACTTATGGCTGAGCAGATACATCAATAGTCTATTTTTCTTTGCCCCAGATTTGAAGAAAAAGGTGGGCTAGTGACAGAGGTGACAAATAGACAGTCCTTCTGAAAGGTCCAAGGAGAAGACCATGAGTGACAGCTCTTTATCCATGTCTTCCTACTTTTCTCTCCTTCCCAGTCCATTTCCAAATCTGCACCCATCTGTCACTGAAACTAGGTATACCAGTGACAAAGAGGAGCCAGGCACTCAGTGGATAATTTGCTAGCCAGGAGTTGGAAGCACTGCTGACTCCTGTCTAAGCAGTAAAAACAAACACATTTCACATGTCACCTGTGCGGTGCACTTCACCATCTGTAGCTCACCAGTGCCTCACCTGACCTTCATGAGGGTTGCATAGGCAGACACTGTTATGTCTTTGTTGAAGAAACTAAGACTCAATGACTTGAGGGGCTCACCCAAGATCACAAGACAGGAAAATAAAGGTGCCAGGATTTAAAACCAAGGTAGCCTGATGCTTTCCCCCCTCCTACCACTCTGCATGCATGAGTTGAGCATAACAGTAGGAAACTTGTAGTCTGGTTCACCAGAGCATTTAGAAGACTATGGGAGTATTGAACATCTGCATTTCAGTTTCTTAAGCACTTAGCAAGAGCCTACCTCAGCCACATTCTGGGCACTGGAGACTGTAAATATAGGTGAGACGGGGTCCCTGCTTTTCCAGGAATAATGGCTTTGGTTGGGGAAGTGGTGTGGGTAATCATCATAAGTAACCCAAACACAAAGTAGATAGTGAAAGGAACTTGGAGTGCCTGGCCAGGACTACTGAGGTGGTGGTGAAGGGGAAATGGTATGGAAGGCCTTGTGCAGCAATGAGGGTGCAAGCAGGATGGACAGCACTTCAACAGAAGCCATGAAGGAAAGAAGAGCAAAAGCAATGATGAGGTGTGAAAGTGCAAGGACTTAGCCTGAGGAGCCCCCAACAGTAGGCTGAGGTGCTTGGAACTTCCACCCATGGCAGTTGGTAACCAGTGAAGGTGTTTGAGCAAAGAAGTAGCACAGGCTTAGCACTACTAAGTCTGAAAAAATGACCTGCTAGCAGTGATGGATGGGTTGGGTCCAGCAGGGACTGGAGTCAAAGAGTCCATTTGGAAGGCTGCTATAATAGACTTGCTCATCTGGCTACTTCAGGACAGAGGAGCAGACAAGAGGGAGTGGAGGAAGCTCTGTGGAGGTAGCCACCTTTCTGTGCCAGGCCCCCCAAGGTATGAGCTATACTCAAACCCTGATATAGCCCATCCCTTCCCTAATTTGAGGCCACTCCCCTCATCTGTATGTATCCTTGAGCAATGGCAGGTGATATAGGACCAGAATAAGGTATAGGCTGTGAAAGAATAACTGATGGAGGGCATGAAAGCTATGTCAGCAGAGGGCCTTGCATCACCCAGGGGTGGGCATGCCAAGGGAGGGATGCCTTCAGGGGCAGAGGTTTTGGTCATGAGGGCAGTGATGTCCACACTCCACCCAGGACTGACTTTCTTCTACTCTCTCCCATAGTCCCTCCAGAGGATACTAGGATTGATGGAGGTCCTGTACTTCTGCTACAAGCCGGCACCCCCCACAACCTCACATGCCGAGCCTTTAATGCTAAGCCTGCTGCTACCATCATCTGGTTCCGGGATGGGACTCAGCAGGAGGGTGCTGTGGCCAGCACGGTGAGACCCTGCATGTTGCCCCAGCTCCTCTTGGACTTTGTCCAGGTCACATTTCCTTTCCCCCTGAGTCTGACTTGGGAATGCAGATGAAAGAGGACTTAAAGATTACCTGGATTGACCCTCTTGTTATACAGTTGGGAAAATATGGGCCCAGAGAAGAGAAGTAATTTCCAGGTTCATGATGCCATTCAGTAGCTGAGCAGAGACTAAGAACAATAGTAATAATAGCTACATTGATGAAGCTACTGTGTGCCAGGCATTGTATATACTAAGCTCTGTGGACACTGTCTCTTAATCCTCACAGGAGTTTTGTAAGTTAGGTGTTACTTACCACTCACAATGAGAAAACTGATGGTCAGAGAGATTGAGTGACTTGCCCTAGGCCACACAGCTGGCATGCAGCAGAGCTGGGTTTTGTACCTATGTCAGACTACGCTCTGCCTACTGAGCACTTCAACCTCCTTCCCTCATCCTCTAGTTGGAACATTTTCCCACTTGGAACAACTAAGAGTCTGAGGAGGCAGGGATCATTGTGTACACTTCATAGATGAGCCTGTGGTAGAGAAAGACATTAGGCGACTTGCCCAGGATCACCTGGTGAAGCTAATAGTGATCTCCTGTTTGAAGTTCCTTCTGCCATCTGTGGACAAACATATGTGTACCCACCTCTTTGCTAGGTGCTGCAAGAAACAGTCCCCTTGTGGGGGGAGAGATGCTCACCTGTATACTTTGGAGGGTGGCCCCAGGGCAAATCTGGATTAGTTCTGCCTTTGACACATTGGACAATTCATTTCTCTTTGGCCTTGGTTTCACCATATGACAAATGAGAATTTGGCCTCCCTGGTACTTAACTTTTTCACCACCAAAAACTCTTGTTATTTTTCTCCTTCAGGGCTGCATGTTCTGAAATATTTTGTCAATGTAACAGGCTGATTTGTTAATGACCATTTGTCGTCCACCTCTTTTTTTTTTAAATTAATTAAAGACCATGGCTCTGTGAAGCAGCACAAGGGAGCCATTGTTATTGCACTGGGCTGGTACTGTTCAGGCCCAGGAGAGATGTGTGTTTTGTTGTCAAAGGACAGACCTTACTTTTGGCTAATAGTATGGCGTACGTTAGGCAGTTTGCAGCCCCAGGGTTCCTTTGATCGTATTTGGGGACCTCAGGTCAGATACCATTGAGCCCATATGAGACTTTGAGCCTGTGAGTCCATTCCCTGCCCTCTAGGGGTTTATGGTCTAGTAGGAGAGAACCAACTCAGAAATGCTCAGGCACAGTATCTAGGAGGCAAGGCAGAATGTACCTAGAGCCATGTACAGAACAGATTGCTTATAAAAGGCACAAGTTCAGGCTGGGAGAGAGTCCTAAAGGCTGAGATGGCCAAGGAAGACTTTGTAGAAGAGGACGGACTTAAGCTGGACTCAAGAATTCCAGGAATCAAGCTCAAAACCATGCAGAAAACTGTAGCACGCAGAGTGAACTCTAATGTGTAAACTATGGACATTAGTTAGCAATAGTGTATTAATATTGGTTGTAACATATATCACACTAATACATTCTGTTGGTGACAGGGAAACTGTGGAAAGGAGGAGGAGGGCATATGGGCATTCTCTGAATTGTCTTTCAATTTTTATGTAAACTTAAATATTTTCTAAAAAATAAAGTCTACTAATTAGAAACAAAACCAAACCTGGAGAAGAGGTTGTGTCTATGGGAGGTGGCTGAGCTTCAGGTTAAAGTGCCCCTCCAATGCACGTCCAGAACTGAGTTGGGTCATCGGGAGAGCAGAGGATGGGCTTTTAGCCTGACCATGTCTTCCACCCTTATCTCACCCCAGGAACTGCTGAAGGATGGGAAGAGGGAGACCACTATCAGCCAGCTACTCATTAACCCCACAGACCTGGACATTGGGCGTGTCTTCACCTGCCGCAGTGTGAACGAGGCCATCCCGAGTGGCAAGGAGACTTCCATTGAGCTTGATGTGCACCGTGAGCAGGGTCCCAGGGGGAGAGCAGGCTGGAGGAGTGGGGTGGGGAAAGGAATGTGGGCATCATGGAGAAGTACAGAAGAATCCTCCAGGGGCCCCAGAACAGAGGCTCACTTTCTTCATTCTGTGAAGTTCCTCTGATTTGACCCAAGGGCAATGAGGACTGGTGAAGTGTCATTGGTTATAAGTTGAGCAGTTCCTGGTCTAATCCAGCTTGTGGCTCTAGGCAATTATTTAATATCTCTGAGCCTCAGTTTCCAGTTCTGTATATCTACAGAAAATAAAACACAGGCCTACAATTCCTTATCCAAAATTCTAAAGTAAAAGTGATTTGGTGGCAAAACCTGAACCAAGTCTCTTTATAGTCTTTTATTTAACCTGTTTAATCTGAATAGTCACATGTTTCACTGCAGTGGTATTAATGTATGTCACTATGGGGTGCTGCCCAGACCCTGCTGGAGGTCTTGCATAGTAAACAGTTCAGGCACACAATTACCCTTCTAAAATTTGAAAAATTCCAAATTCTGAAACACATAGTTTCAAGGGCTTCAGATAAGGGCTTTTGGACCTGTACCTGCTTCTCAGAGTTGTGAGTATTAAATGAGGTATAGTGTAAAAGCATCTAGCCTGGAGTATACTATCTAGTACATGCTCAATAAATTACCTCTATCCTGAATAGCGTGGGATCCTGGTCAGCAATTGGAGAAATGCCCCACCCCCATCCATTTTAATGAGCCAGGGGAGCCCATACTGGTGCCTAGTGGCCACCATTGGCCTTTACACTGATTGACTAATTTGTTCCTTTGTTATCATCCTTGATCATCACCCGAAATGCCCCCCTAGATTCTGTGGAGTAAAGATGAGGAAGATGGGTATATTGGAGCTGGTCCACTGCAAACTCAAACTCCCAGACCACTGCACAGTGGTAGTGTCCAAGTGTATATGCTAAGGAGAGAAAAAGAAACCTGAGGTACAGAAAAGACCCTGACTTCCTGTCCCCTGCTTTGCAGACCCTCCTACGGTGACCCTGTCCATTGAGCCACAGACGGTGCAAGAGGGCGAGCGTGTTGTCTTTACATGCCAGGCCACGGCCAATCCTGAGATCCTGGGCTACAGGTGTGAGAAGCAGGGTCTGGGAGCACTCTGGGAAGGGTACTAAGGAGGGCAGTGCCCCTGGATGTGTGTAAGGGGACTCCCAGCCCTAACTCTTGTATTGCCTTCTCCCTCAGATGGGCCAAGGGGGGCTTTTTGATTGAAGATGCCCATGAGAGTCGCTATGAGACAAATGTTGATTATTCCTTCTTCACGGAGCCTGTGTCGTGTGAGGTTTACAACAAAGTGGGCAGCACCAATGTCAGCACTTTAGTAAATGTCCTCTGTGAGTAGCTGCAAGTACAGGGGCAGGGACTGAGGGCAGGGGTGGGACATGGGAGCAGAAGGGCCTGGGGTGGAATTGGGTAGGCTCCATGAAGCTGAGGAGATGGGGAACAGACACAGGAAAGACAGGAGAGAGAAGAGAAGGTCAGTTGGACCTGACCCTGATAACACTGAGACCCTAACAAGCTGCTCCCTTCTACCTCAGTTGCCCCTCGGATTGTAGTTGACCCTAAACCTACGACTACAGACATTGGCTCTGATGTGACTCTGACATGTGTCTGGGTTGGGAATCCCCCCCTTACCCTCACCTGGACCAAAAAGGACTCAAACATGGTAAGACATTTGCTACCTCTCCTAGGTGCTGGGAGGAAAGAGCTTAGATACCAGTGAGGGAGAAGTCAAGGGAGGTGCAGCATTAGTTTTCAAATTGAACCTTGGATATTTCTAGAGTCTTGGTATTTGGAGGAGAAAGACAGTGCTTGCGATTAACCCCCACCCTCCTTGAAGGATAGCTGACCAGTTTAGTGGCAGTGGGAAGGATTTGCTGACCTGTGTGTGGAAAGAGGGAAGAGAGCCTGGGTGGAGGTGCTGGGGTAGCAAGAGATGTGGTGAATTAATGATATGTAGAAAGGTAGAGGAGCTGGAATAGGTCACTAAAGAGGAAAAAGTTGAATTCTACAGCACTACAGAGACCTGCATTAAACATTTTGGGCAGGAAGAGGGATTTCAGGGTGAAATTTTCACTAGAACAGATCATCCGAAGAGACTGCATCCCCTGTGATCTCACCTGCCCTCTGGCCTACCTGTCTCGTGCAGAGTTGGTATGTTTAAATGCCAACCTGTTTAGAGTCAAGGGAGGGACCAGAGAGACTCAGGGCCCTATTTCCCTTCTGGGAATTCACTTGTGGCCCTTCCTGCTTTCTTTCCAATACATCCATTATGGGGCCCACACGGACCTAGGGGCCCAGGCCTCCTGGCTCCCCACCCGAGGCTGCTCTCTCTGCCCAGGTATTGAGTAACAGCAACCAGCTGCTGTTGAAGTCAGTGACCCAGGCAGATGCTGGCACCTACACCTGCCGGGCCATTGTGCCTCGCATAGGAGTGGCTGAGAGGGAGGTGCCACTTTATGTGAATGGTAAGTGACCTAAGGGGCTAGGCCTGGGTAGGCAGGCACTGTAGGTTCCAGCTGACCCTGACTGAATCTTCTGCTTGCAGGGCCCCCCATTATCTCCAGCGAGGCAGTGCAGTATGCTGTTAGGGGTGACGGTGGCAAAGTGGAATGTTTCATCGGGAGCACCCCACCCCCAGACCGTATTGTGAGTGCTGGGACTGGCATAGGGTGTGAGGAGAACCAGCCATATACTTCCCTATTCCAGCTCAATCTTCTTCCATTTTCTCTGTCTATGCTTCTACTTGTCTCTACTACTAATCCTCTAACTTTCAGTCCCTCTGTCCCCTTCCTTGCTTAAGTGCCACCACTTCTCTTAATTGTGTGACCCTGAACAAATGGCCTAGTGTTTTGAACCTCAGTATCCTCATCCATAAAACGAGGGAAGTGATCCTGCCCTAACAGGGTTGCTGTGACAAGTAATAGTAACAGCAGGTCAGGACGGCCCAAGGGAGCCCCTCACTGGATCCATTGTTAGTTCCCTAGGCTAATACTCTTGCCCTCTCTTCTCCATCATCTCCGTCCCTTCCCTCCTGATATTTTCCCTGCTCCCTCCTCTTCCCTCTTCCTCTTGGCTCTACCCCATCAGCTCTCCTTCCCACTCTGCCTCATGTCCCTCTATCCTCCCTTCTGCCTTCCTGTCTACCAGCTCCCTCACTGTCCTCCTCTCTGCTTTCTCCTCTTCCCTACACTATGAGCCATTACTTCCTTCTATGACCATTAACCATCAAACCCCTCATCACATTTAATAACCATTTGGCTAATTCCAGGGCTGCTCAGGGACACTTCATTACCACAGCTGCCCAGACAGAGAGTGACTTGGTTCCCAGGGGCTTTGATTGCAGAGCAAGGATAGCTAGTCCAGAAAAGGAGCCAGTGCTCAGCCATTACCCACTCCTCAGGCTCTACTTAGAGGGAGGGCTCACAAATGGGGGCTGCCTTCCTGGAGGTCAGGGGTAAAAGAGCCTGGGATACCCCTCTGCAGGGATAACTCCTTACCACTATGAGAGTCTGTGGCTGGATCTCCAGAGCCAGCAGGCAGGTTTGTGTGGCATTGCCTCTAGGGTAGCTAAAGCTAAGATTTAAGACTGACTTATATGAAAGAAATGTTGATCATTAGCTAGTATGGTTCTCTCACTTTACAGATGAGGAAACAGAGACCCAAACAGGGAAAGGGAAGCCACACAGGAACTTGAGGGTAGCACTAGGCATGGCAACCCAGTGTTCTTGACTCCCCCATCCAGGAATTTTTCTACAACATCAGGGAATCTTAAATGTTGGTTAAGGGGACCAGCTACACCTACACTGCATGAGATTATTATAAAAATAGAGATTTTTTAAATAATTGAGCCTCTCCCTGGGAGATTCCCATTTAGGAGATAAGTCCCAAGAACTGGCATTTTAAAGAACATCCCTGGATATATCTGAATGTTTCTGGCATATATCTCAGTCATGTTTGGGAGCCACTGTTTCTTCTAGATTGAAGGTTCAATGCCAAGGTTTGAGAAAGCTGTGGCTTAGATTTGTTGCAGAGGGTGTTGGATTGGGCTTAGGGATACACAGACACATGGGGTAAAAATGTGTTGAAGATTGGTCAGGTGTTCCTGCCACTTGACCCTTTCTTACCACCCCCTGCCCTTCCCACCACAGGCATGGGCATGGAAGGAGAACTTTCTGGAGGTGGGGACCCTGGAACGCTATACAGTGGAGAGAACCAACTCAGGCAGCGGGGTGCTGTCCACACTAACCATCAACAACGTCATGGAGGCTGACTTTCAGACCCACTATAACTGCACTGCCTGGAACAGCTTTGGGCCAGGCACGGCCATCATCCAACTGGAAGAGAGAGGTGACAGAAGTGCTGGCTGGTAGCCAGGGAGCAGGGTGGCCTAGGGATTCTCCCTCTTATTTCCTGGGGCCAGGCTCACAGGGAGACAACTCTGTCTTGGGCCTCCCCACTAGAACCTGGCCTTGTTACTCAGCTTGGGAAATCCAATTACTTTTTTAAACATTTATTGTGCTTCTGCTATATGCCAGGCCCTGACCTAGGGGATGCAGGGACCGATGTGAACATGGCTCTATAGGAACCTCAGTTTAATGGAGGAACTTACACAGTGGCAGCAAATGACTTCAATTGAAGAAATGTCAAGTGAACTGTGAAGGAAATAACAATATCTACCTCACCGGATTTGTGTGAGGATTACACAAGAGAATATTTATAAAATATCTGGTATTTAATAGATGCCAGTAAGTTTTGGTTCCCCACATCTTTAAGAATTCTTTGATAGGAGACACATGTTCCCTTCCCTAAGACACTTGTAATATGACAAAAGCAGCATTATGTTTGACTTTTTTTGATCTAGCCATTTGACATGGGAGATGAAGGAAAATAACTGAAGGTCCATCAGTTCTCTCTTACCTGAGGGTGCCAGCAAGGGGGTGATGTGGAAGAAAAGAGTAGATAGAGTAAGACAGATCTCAGCAGGCAAGGCTTTTTGCAAGGGAAGGCTCTTTACACAGATCTGATCAATTCAGGCTGCCAAAAAGGGAGCAGAAACTGGAGGCAAGAGTCTCAGGTCCTTCCCAGTTTGGGGGAACAGGGGGAACCAAGGTGAACTGTTGGAGCTCTGGGCGGGTAGGTGTAGATGGGGCCTTCACAATGGTGTGGCTGGGGCAGGTGATAAAAGAGGTCAGAAAACATAGGCAGATCAGAGAGTTTGGAGACAGCTGACCTCAAATAAGCCCAGCCCAGGAAAGAGAGACCAAGCCTCACGGGAAGGTGGGCTACAGGAGATGGACAGATGGATCACCAAGGTCAGAGTCATGTTGGTGCCCCAATGGCTAGGATGACGCATCACCATGATCTCCACTCTGATGTAGCTTAAGCTCAGGCCCAAACCCAAATGCAATGCAGACCTTCCTCTCAAACCCCACTTTGACTTAAACCAACCCTGGACACAATCCAGGGATGCCATTGAAGCTTGTGGCCTTTGGCAAGATTGTTTTTCAGCCCACGCTGTGCTCAGACCCCCAGGGTGTCTCCCTCCTTACCGCCTTCTTTCTTTCCTCATCTGAAGAGGTGTTACCCGTGGGCATCATCGCTGGGGCCACCATCGGTGCTGGCATCCTGCTCACCTTCTTCTTTATTACCTTGGTGTTCTTCCTCTACCGGCGCCGCAAAGGCAGTGAGTATGGACTCCATGGGCCACAGACTTCCCTCACCATTTCCAGGGCCCCCAGCGGGCAGGGCCTCAGAGGGGCCAGGGGGGTGGCAGTTGCACGTCCCAGCCAAGGTACGTCCAGAAACAACCTGCTGCAGAGGCTAGCAGAAAGCACCCAGACTTCCTCCCCGTGTCCCAGGTCGCAAGGATGTGACCCTAAGGAAACTGGACATCAAGGTGGAAACAGTGAACCGTGAGCCACTCACAATGCATTCTGACCGGGAGGACGATACTGCCAGCGTCTCCACAGCAACTCGAGTCATGAAAGCCATCTACTCAGTAAGGGTCCTGCTCTTCCCTGACCTACTCCCGTCTTCACACTCTTGGGACTGGCCCCATCTCAGTTCTCTAAGAACCACTGTCACTATCTCCTCCCACAGTCAGCTTACTTTGGTCCTGCCACACACCCACATGCTCACACACATTACCACATGCTCACATGCATGCACACACACTGACACACGTGTACATACACATGCATACTTTCAGTCTTGTTTTCCTCCAGCAGAGGATAGACAGGTGGGGCCTCCATAGGCTTTCTTTGTCCCATCCTTTTCCTACATAGAGTTGGAACTGGAAACCCTTAGAATTTTTCACATCCAACTGCCTCATCGCTGGATCCCAGAGAGGGACAGCAACATACCCTAGGTCACATTGTGTTAGTTACAAAATGGGTGCTAGAACCCAGGTCTCTGGCTTCTTCCCACTACATTCCAGAGTCTTTGCTGGGAGAGGATACAGAACTCAAGCCTGCCCATGACCCCAGACCCTTCCCGTTTGATGTTCTCTGGGGGTGGGGGTGGGGTTTGTGGGATATAACAGCAGGACTTCATTCTCCTAATGCCCCACACCTGCTGCTCTGCAGTCCTTCAAGGATGATGTGGACCTGAAGCAGGACCTGCGCTGTGATACCATTGACACCCGGGAGGAGTATGAGATGAAGGTGGGAAAGGGGGAAGGGGCAGGGGCACCAGGGCTGGGCTGGAGTGTAGGGTTCTGAGGGCTTGATTATGGAGTGGAGGGCAGGTTACAGAGAGAAGGTCAGGAGGTTTCCTGAAGGAGCAAAGGAGGTGTAAAAATTTGCTGGGAACCCAAGGCAGAGCCCTGAGGGCCAGGTGAGGTTTGACACCCCTCCTGACTCCCACTAGAGGGTGTTCCCTCCTCCATCATCTTCTCTCATTGACCCAGGACCCCACCAATGGCTACTACAACGTGCGTGCCCACGAAGACCGACCCTCTTCCAGGGCAGTACTCTATGCTGACTACCGTGCCCCTGGCCCTGCCCGCTTCGAAGGCCGCCCCTCTTCCCGTCTCTCTCACTCCAGCGGCTATGCCCAGCTCAACACCTACAGCCGGGCCCCAGCCTCCGATTATGGCCCAGAACCCACAGCCCCTGGCCCAGCTACCCCAGCTGGCACCGATACAACCAGCCAACTGTCCTACGAGAACTATGAGAAGTTCAGCTCCCATCCCTTCCCTGGGGCAGCAGGGTACCCCACCTATCGATTGGGTTACCCCCAAGCCCCACCCTCTGCCCTGGAGCGGACCCCATTCGAGGCATATGACCCCATTGGCAAGTACACCACAGCCACTCGATTCTCTTACACATCTCAGCACTCAGACTATGGCCAGCGCTTCCAGCAGCGCATGCAGACTCATGTGTAGGGGCCAGAGCCTAGCTAGGGCATCTCTGCGGGGCAGAGGAGAAGCTGTTCCCTGATATTCAGGGGCGTGCATTGCTCATTGCTCCTGTCCCCAACCAACCTTCCTCCTCCTGCCATGGCAGGTGGGAAATAGGTCTCCCAGAAACACCCCATCCAAAGATGGTACTGTGTGCATGCCTCAGCCTCCTGGGCCTGCCCTTCCCTCTTCTTCAAGAGGATGTGGGTGTTCTGACCTGTACTCGCACCTGGGGATGGGGAAAGTGAAGGTTATGGAGAGCAGAGAGGGCACTTTTAGCATTCCCTTTCCATCCTACCCCTGTGGTCTCCCATAAGTGGATGGGGGATTCATGTGGGAATAGATAGGCTTTGGCCTAGGATACAGGAAGTGTATGGCTGAGTGGCTATGGCATATAGATGGAAACAGGATGGCCTGGCCAGTCGCTCTGTTATCTGCACTTACAGCCTGGTGCATCTCTCCTTCCTCAGGACTGCAGAAGGGACCTTATTCTATCTCTGCCTACAGAACAGCCTCACACTGAGTTCAAATCCAGCCCTCATTCAGCTGAGATTAAAATACCAGTCAATCCTGGCTGCCCACTATAGACACCTATCTGTCAGTCTGCGGAGGAATCCAGGTGTCTCCATTATCACTGCCCCCTTTCCTTCTCCTTTATGCTGGGCTAGCCAGATAAATCAAGGGGTCATGGTGGAAGAAGGAAAGGCTAGGAATCATGTCCCAATTCACCAGCAAGACAGCTGTGTGTTACCTGGAACTTTTCAGAACCCACACTAGGGGAGCCTACGCAAACAAACCCACTTCTCTCCCCAATCTGCTTCACCTAACTTATTTGAACTCTGGAGCTTGCCTGAGGAGTTGTAGATGAAAGAGTAGGGGTACTATAGGCTATTTATCAAAGAATAAAATAAAAACCTCTTTTGGAAAAAAAATAATAAAGCTATAGGGATTCCCCTACCCAAATATAATTTCCAACAGAAAGGAAAGGAGGGGCACATGTTCTTCACCAGATTCATAATACCCCCCATTACTCTTTCAACTGCCAAGCACTTTGAATTCATTTTTGAACATTCAGGTGGTGAGACCTTCTTGCAGTTGGGCTCTGACAGGCTTAGGATGGGGTCCTGGCCCTCAGACACCCTGTACTACCCCTAGAGGCCACCTTCCAGGGGGCATGGGAGAGGTGCTCTTTACATGGGTTTTACTTAAGTCCTTTTTTCCTCTTTTGTCAATTGTGTTCCCCCTTTTTGCAGTGCCTTGAGCCTTGTTGACCAGCCCTGTGTGGAAGACTTTGCAGGGAGTGGGTATTGTGAGCCGCACACACTCAGACAAGTGTTGCAGAGTTTAGGGAACAGATTGGTGAGGGGGCCTGGTAAGAGGAAGTGCAGACTGACTGGGTAAGGTGGTGCAGAGGGCACTGCAGGCAGCCATGGCCTATGCTGACACCACCCCCACATGTATGCACACATGCACACACACATTTTCAGCCACCACCTGCTAACCAAAGAGAACCAGTGCTACAAAAAGAATCCATGCCCGGCCTCCCCTTCCCAAGAAGCAGGGTCTCAAGTGCATTCCTGAGTCACTCAGTCCTGACAACACAGGTGAGGCCTTCTGTGTCATGCCTAGAATAGATGTCACCCTTTCTCAGGTCGCCTTTCATTAGTCATATTCACTTTAATGAGTTAAACATGCATCAGCCATGGGCCATCACCACCTTTTCAGATGGGTCTGTGGAATGACATTCTTTGCCACTCCCAAGCTGGTAAGAATCAGCTAATGCCCAGGAATAAAGTAGCTCCATCTCTGGCCTCACAGTTGCCTCTGTGTCCTTCAGCAGGGGCTTGAGCCCCATGGACCTACCCTTTCTGAAACATGATCCAGGCTCCTACCCATACCCACCCCTGAAAGTTGTCACCTCCCTGTGCAATCCTTTTATGTAAGCTCAGTGAGAAGGCTTGTTAAGGATGCCGATTTCTCTGGGGACATATTCATGCATATTTTGATTATTTTTGCAGGAACCAGAAGCCATGGGTAATCCAGATAAAATCTAAACAGAAATATTTCAAAACTCATTTTTGTTCAGGGTTTTGTCAGATTCTCTTATTTCCCCCATTGTAGTTAAGTGTTGGGCCTATTCTGTTGAAACTATGGAGAGGAGGGGGCCCAAGGTTACTAGGTAACTCAGCTGATGTTGTAGGAACCATTAGTTTTCTGAGCCATGATTAGTTTTCAGAGCTACTACACTGTTCTCCATTTCTTAACATATTAATTGAGGTCTTCTGGGTATCAAGCAAGCGTTGCCATTGCAAGGCACAGGGAGACATAAGCCACCAGGGCCATCTCTATTCACTGCAACTGGCACTCTGGCCCAATCAGAATTTGAATTGGGACCTGCCTGTTAATCCAAATGAAACCATTTTTCTGGGGAGTGGAAGGTGCCTTTGTTATCTAAAGCTGTAGTCCTCCAGCATGGTGCCTCAGTACTTGATGTGGTCACCTTGGTTGTCCTGACTACCTTTGACTATCTTGTTTCAGTCAAGGGGTTAGCAGTCAGGAAACCTGGGACCCCATTCTGAAGTTGTCATTTACTGAGTGACCTTGGCCTAATCTCTTCATTTCCTTTGATTTTCTGGCCTGTAAAATGAGGGAAAAGGGTTGCACAAACCTAGAATTATTGTGCTCATTCTCTATTCATTTGGTGAAGTGGAACGTCCTGACCATCCCTGGCAAGGAGTTGAGAACAGTAAGCTGAGGGATGGAGGAGTTCAACTGTTCCTTTGAAAGAAGCTTTCACCACTGGCTTCATTATCTTGTCAGAAGTAATGTGAAAGAATGTCCACTAGGAATCCCTTGACCCTAAACAGCAACAAAAAGCATACTTTAAACCTCAGTAAAATTAACATGGGTTATCCTTTGACCATTGGGTAACTGTACTGCTCCCCACTCAGAATTCTAATAGTTTTGCAAGGGTGTCATGGCCAAGGCAGGGCAGGGTGACTTCTTTACTGTGTATCCAACTCCCATGGTGACAAATGGGAGTAGTCACCTGCCACCCTGGTACTCAGGATCATTTTCCTGGCTAGGGACCACTTACTAGGACAAGCCTGCAAGCTAAAGTGTTTTAAGCCAGAAGGCAAGGTATGGCTACAGCTGATCCCTCTGGGAAGGAGCATATAGGAAGAGTAGATGGGTTCAGCAGTTCTGACATAAACTATAGATCTTGAAGAGGTTCTTATGATTCTGGGTGAGCCATTGTTTCTTTGTGGAGGGCCAAGCCTGCATCCTAAATCCTGGATCCCTCAAAGCCCACCACAGAGTTTGAATTAAGTAAAGGAAAGTGACCAGGGATGGGATCAGTGCTATCTCCTTACAAATGTCTTGCTTGGGATGAAATTGGTTAGTTTGACCACCCTGTGTCCTGGTACTGTGTCTTCTTATCCCAGCAGTAGCTACTTCCCTCATCACTTTGAGGGCAGCCTTTCTGCTTTACAAGATGGAGCACACTGGCTGGGAATCTGTTTGCCCTTGTGCCCTGTCATTAACCAGTTGGCGCTCCATCAGAAGCCTCAAGTCCTGGGCTCCTTAAAATGGAATAAGGAGGTCTGTCAGTATAGGGTTTAAAGAAGATTATGTTAGGAGGTCTGTCAGTATAGGGTTTAAAGAAGATTATGTTAAAGCCAAGATACTAGATGGATTAAGCTGTCTCAGTCACTTCCTCTTTTTGCTGTGTGGACAATATGTCCCCAGTGCTGCACTATCAAGGCCACCCCAGCCTCAGAAAACCTGGCTTCTCTACCGTTTTAGTGCTGCATGTTGAGGGAATCACCTGAAAGGCATTAGAGAAGCTCCTGACCTTGGTGGGACCACAGAGGAAGTGATAATGGAACACTCATGTGCACAGACCCAGGGATATAATTGGAAAGGAATTTATTTTTGTGAAGACTAAAATATTAGCTTTTAAACATCCCATTCCTTCTTCTGCCTACCCCCACCCCCCCATTGTCTCTCCTTTCCTGGAGGTCAGCCTCTTTCTGAAAAGTCTCACCCTTATCAGCTTGATTCTGACATTCCACCTCTGGGCTGGAGAGGACAGAAAGATGTGTGGATTGGGAGATGGAAGGAAGGGCAGAATCCCACTTTCTTGCATCACTGTGAGGGAGCTCCAGGTCCTGTTCCTGGAGAAATAGTTGCTGCGTATACTGGGGAGTTCTTGTACAAGCCCGCCCTAAAAAAATAATTCTGTTTGCATATAACTATCATTCTTGCCATTCTCCTGCCCCCTGCTCCTGGCTTTTTGATGGCCCCGACCAGTGACCTTGTCAAGTGTTAGTGGGCCATGGGCTCTTCTGTTAACTTCTGGAGATCTTTAGACGCTGCCTCTACGAATACCCATAACCCTGGGGATAGAGCAGCCAAGGTACCAATACAATCAAACTCTCACTGTTAGCAATAGTGACTCAGAAGACTTGGCTGCTTCTACTTTCACCAGAAAGAGACCAAGGGCTCCCTGTGGTCACATTTTCTACTCCAGCTACACTTGGGATTATAACCTACATTTCTGGCTCCAGTTGAATTTTCTCCACCCAAACCCCAATAATAAATGGATCCATGATGATAATTAAGAGAAGAGATAAATATTTTTGTTAGGAAAGACCATCGTAGTTTTTAGCAATGTGTATATGTGTGTCATTCACAATGTTTGCTATTCTGCCTTTTTTCATTTTCCTTTTTTAAATATTATGTATTATATTTTTAGTCTCAAACACTATATATTATATATATTTAATTTTTATATATATATATAAATATAAATGTTCTAAAAAGCACGATGTTTTGTGTTATTAATGCAGGAACAGCTCTAGTTACTTAAAAGCTTGCCTGATTGGGGATGAAATGGTCCAAATTTGGGAAAAAGATAGGAGATTTTTGTATTAAGATTGCAAACACTCTATTTGTATCACCTCCAGGCCGAGGGGCAAGCACATTTTATTCGCCAGTTTGTGACTGTTGCAGAACCCTGACCACGGACAAACAGCTCAAGCTTCCATTCGTTTGGAACACAGCATCCAAATGCTCTATGCCACATCTGATAGTGGGGTGAGAACGGGTGAGACCGAATCTGAGATCCAAATTCCAAAGGATTTGGGAGAGAGTGTGGGAACAAGATGGGGTTCATTTATTTAAAATGTAATGGTTTGGGTAAAAAGCAAAGTTATCAGGTCTCAACCTTTGAACTTATAGTGAAACAAAATGAAACAAAAACAAAAAAAATGATGGACACACAGAGACCATTCTGCTAAGGAATTCTAAATTCTATTTTGGTAGAGATTGCAAGGATTTCTCTTTGCTCATTTCACAGGAGTGCTTGAGGATAATTGAAAAAAATATTTTCAGATAATGTTTTTGAATGCCATAAATCAATAGGGAGATAAAAGTGTTTATAACTGTTCATTGTTTTTCTCATCTAATTAACAATCAATCAAACTAAAAGATGTTGACAGCCTTTTTGTACACACAGGACATAGGACAGAGATGTGACGTTTGAAAAAAATAAAGGTAATACAACCCATTTCCAAGAAGGTTGGGAGTTATATCCCAGAGCTGCTACTGAGGGAGAGACATAGAGCCGTAGGGGCTGCAATATGGAGGCCTATTTCCAGGACAAGAGATTATAGGTAGCCTAAGGCAAGTCCAACCTGGTTGGGAAAGAGGCCCAGGTGCAGGGTCAATCTTGAAGCTGTAGCTAGGTAAGTTGAACTGGCACAGGTAAAACATGGCATGATAGTTGGAATCCAAAAGCAAATAGAATAGGGTGGGGTGGGGAGGGGGAGAGGATAATTAGCAAATTTGTGCAAACATGGTGACCCTAGAATATTCTGTTAGGCCATGTAATGTTAGATAGGATGCCTCCTGGGCTGTGTCCACTTAGGATGCATTTTATTCCTCACTGCATCCCCAGAGCTCAGCACAGCACCAGGAAGCACTATAGGACAAGTCTGTGAGCTTTATAGGGCACCACACAAGGCTCTAAGGAACCAAACCCACTCTCTTCTTTAGGCATAAAACAGACCATAGGAGCTTGTACCCTTTATTAGGTCTCTTTCTCTGCCAGGGGCCCCAAAGCCCTCCCTTGTGTCACCCTAGACTGAACATAAGTAATGACACCAACAGCTCCTTTATCACCAAGCCACTCCCTTGTCAGTCTGCCCCACAATAGGAGCTCTTGCCATAGGCACAAACATACTCCTGGTGCATTTAACCACCAAAGCATGAAAGTTCAGAGTCCCCAAGAAACAGTAGTTCGTAAAGGATTTAATTATTCAACCTTCCCTTTCCCCTATTCAGCATTTAAAGACAATCAAACAAAATTGTGCTTTGTTTGGAGTACACCTTTGCAGTTTCCTGACCCTCTGTGCTTTTGTACACACTCTTTCCTCAGGTCAGAATACCATGTCCTTTTACCTTTTCACTTCCAAATTTTACCCACCTTACTCAAAGGCTAGCTATCTCCTCCAGGAAACCTTGCCTGACATTATCTACTCTCTCTCCCTCTTGAGAAACCCCAGGACAGGTGGGCTGAATGTTGCTGACCTCATGTAACTGTCTGTTTTATATCACACGGTTTCGCATATCACTCATTAGCACTTTCTTCTTAAAATAAGGGCACTTAGAAGCAGAGCTCACATATCATTTATTTTAATATCCTCATCATTCAACAGAGTATCTGGCATGTAGTTAGTTGCTCAATATGTGCTGGAGAAATGCAGGGATGAAGTGAGGAAAAAGGAAGGGAAACAAACCCATAAATGCAATTATAAAGAGAATTTAACCGAGGAGTTCCATGCTTAATGAGATGGTATAGGATGGTGATTAAAGGCATTGACTCTCAAGTCAGTCTGCCAAGCTGATGGACATTACCAATACTCACTAAAGTTGGGTTCGGTATTTCTGAGTCCCCCAGCTGTTAGGAAAGGCTTACCTGACTAGTTTTGGTCAATGTACTATAAACAGAAATAACGTCATTTCCAGACCAAAGCATTTAATTGCTAGTGTGAGAACTTCCTGCTCTTCCCCATAACAACAGGAGCTCATTTATTCCAGGTGGTAAAGCTTCATAATGGTGGAGTTCCTCTCCGCCTAGGCTCCTGATTGTGCGAAACAGAGCCTCCCTGCCAAACCATTATGAATATGTAGTTTTGCTGTAGGTGGTTAGACAGACAGGAGCAGAGCAAGGACAATGGGCCAGGTACAGAAGGTCACCAGGGCAGAAATTCCTGGCTGCCTAACAATGTGCAAAACTGGGGAAACAAGGACCTTGCCCTCAGGGTAATAACCTTTCCTCTGCTAGCATATTGCTGGTCATGTGGTTCAGAGCCCCTGACTTTTCATATGCTGGTCATGTGATTCGGACCTTCCCCTGCCCTTTCTTTCCTGGCATGTTGCTCGCCATGCAGATTAGATCTCCTTAGAGGAGAAATGAACATGGGGGCTAGAGAATAGCCCTTAAGCATTAAGCCCCAGGACAATGAGGTTCTGACCCATATCAAATACATCTAGGCCTCTGGTAGTGTTTCAGCTGTAGCACCAGAAAAGGAGCAAAACCAGTTTAATAATGCTATGGCTGACATCAGGACCAGCTTCATTGACTAATATCCCCCTGCGCCCCACTGCCCAGAGAAGACAATGACCCTGAAAGGATACACCTGGAAAGATGATGAATCTGCTATTAAGATCCTCCCTTGGGACCTCCCCTAAAATCTCTGCCCTTAAAAGCCCTTAGTCCAGAGGACCCAGAACCCTCTCCCTCTTGGGAGCATGTCTGTGCCATTCCTGTTCCCCTCCCCTTAACTTCCCAAGGCTGTTACCTTTACTCTTCTTTTTCCTAAGCTCCAAGGGGCCCTTCTTTTGCCTCTGTAACTTATTTCCTGAGCCTATTTCTTCTATGACTCACTTCCTCTACCTCTGTGACTTTCTAAATAAAATGTATCTTATAGTTTGAGTCTTGGCCCTGAATTCTTTCTTAGCCAGAACTCAAGTACCAAGGCTGCTGAACTAAGGTCCTGTCTGACTCCACTGGTCTAAGAACTGGTGCCATTTTTACCACCAACAATTTGAGGAAGAAATGAATCTTTGTTTTGTTAAAATATTTAAATTTTGGAGTTGTTTGTTATTGCAACATAATGTATCCTGATTAATATGGAGCTTCACCATTTGCTCCTACCTGATCTTAAGTAAATTACTTTTCTTCTCTGCATCTCACTTTTCTTCTCTGTGAAATGAACTAATAATAGCTCCTATCCCACATAAAATGTTTAGCAGAGTTTCTAGTGTTTGCTTAGGTAGCTAGATATTAATAAAGGAATGGGGCAAAGGGAATTAGTCATTAAGTATAGTAAACTAGGGAGTTGAAACAAATATTAAGACTAATAAACTAGGAAGCTGAATCAAATATTGGACCTGCTTCACTAGACAGCTATAGCATCCACAGGCTCATTCATATGCTCCAGGAGACCACTGCATCCTCTGCCCTCAGGACTTAATCCTTGGGCAATCCCTGAGCAATCTCCTAATGGCAGGAAGAGTTTCCCTGGGAACTACTGGCTTGGTACAAGATAACTGGGGAGAAGAGGAGAAATTCTGCTAGGCTCATGCACAGTAAAATCCAAGATGGCACAGGGGAAGGTGATTCCACTATGGGTGCTTGTGCAGTAGAAGCCAAGGTGGCAACCATAAAGACCTGTCTATCTAGCCTGGGAGAACAATCAGATTGGATAAAGGACACAGAACCCAGATTTAGATAATGGATTGGTTAGGGGGAGGACCAAATGCAAACCCATGAAGAACTGGGAAATTGATTAGTTATTTTGAAAGAACATGTGGTCCTTTCAAAGCCTAGGGTAACAATCTAATCCAAACAAAGACAAGTGGTCTCTCTTTCTCTCTCCCTCCCTCTCAATACTCACTTATTCTTTATGCACTTCTGCTATCATGACTCTTTCTCTGTAGCAGCCATACTGGCCTAGCAGCTGCCAGTGAGCCCAGCAGGTACACAAATTCCAAGTGCAGGCTCCAAACGTGAGACTGGTATGGCAATACAGGACCATCTGGAGTGCAGTCAGGAACAGAGACTATGCTAGCTGGACAGGGACAAAGGGGAAATTGGACTAAGCTTTGATGTGGATTGAACTGATGGCACAGAATTTTTTGGACTCTGGCCTTATCTTCTGGATTTGATGAAGACAAGGCTGGAATTTTTCCATAGCAGGATGGATGGAGATAAAGACATTGGCAACCTAGGAGAAATCACAGGTCCCTGGAAATGCTTTTCTCACAACTCCATAAAAGGACCTCATTTCCACTGGCAACACTAGTACATGAACACTATATATATATGTGTGTGTGTGTGTGTATATATATATATATAAGTTTGTATGAGCCTAGAGAAAGGGGGGCAGTGGGTATTTGCCCCCTTCCCCTTCCCCCGTTTCCTTAAAGATGTCAACAATTGTCTGGGGGTTATGAAAAGAGCATGAAATCTGGTTAAAACCCCAGCAGTTTATAGTGAAACTTCATGATTCAGGGCAGGTCAGCACACCTTTCTGAGCTACTTTTTCTTGTCTGTAAAATGTGAGTACTCATGGAGATGAGATTTACAAGTGCCCATTGTAAATTGCTAAATGCTATTCAAATGTGAGTTGATTACTTTGGTCTATAAACACTTTGTATCACCCTGCCTGCAACCCATCCCCATTCTCTGCACCATTCCATATTACACAACTGGCTACCACAGTCGTACCCCCACCCCTACACACACTCACTATACACTAGCAGCTCTAGTAGTGACCTGATCTTAGGAGTATGTGCCCATCCAGCTGGGCACAAGAAAGCCCATCTTTCCAGCCCCCAGGGTTCTAAAAGCAAATGACCAGCTCTTAGCAAAGCAGGGTTCTTGGGGACAAGAAAGATCACTTCATTGATACTCATTTTTCCATTTCCTTTACTCATTGTAATTAGATACACAGAGGCAATCTTCTGGGGAGAGCAGAGCCATCACCTCCTGGAATTGAACCGAGGAGCTTTTTCTTTGTTTTCTTCTACATTAATTTGCAAACTGGGGAATATTTCATATTTTGAGTCTCATATTAATGTTTTACTTACCCGAAGGACACTGGTTGGGAATTCTTTTTAAACAATATTACGTCAATACTCCTGGTCTGGCACCTCAGTCATGCTGTAGCCTGAGGGAAAACCAAAACCTTTTCAGAGCCATCACTAAAATAGATGCTTAACTGTAGATACAATTTCAAAAATTGAAGATACGTCTGGGGCCATCTGGTCTAAGGACCCAATGTAGAAGCTCATCTTCTGCCTCAGAGACAAATGGGCTCTGCATCAACAACATCAGGGGATGGGACAGCAGGGAGTCTTTTTATGAAGTCTTGACTTTGGAACCTGAATGTTTGGGCTTCCCTCCAGTTTCTTCAGGCATCAGCTCTGTGCCTTTGGGAAAATTATCTGACCTCTCTGGGGCTCCGTTTCCTTATTAATGAAAATCATTTTTTTATTCATGCAAAAAATCTTTACTGAACATTTACCATGTGTCTAGTACTATTCCAAACTCTGAGGCTGCATCAGAAAAAACACAAAATTCCTGCTTTCATGACACTTATACTACAATGGTGGTATTGTAGGTAGTTAGACAAATATGAGCAGAACAAGAAAGATGGAGTGTCCTGGGTGCCTAGCAACAGGCAAAACTGAGAAAACAAGGACCTTGCCCCCCAGGGTGACTTCCTCCCCTAGCATATCCCTGATCGTGTGCAGCTCAAACCTCCCCCCTGACTTTTTCTCCTCTGGCATGTCACTAATCATGTGGGTTAGACCTTCTAAGAAGGGAAACAAACAAAGGGGCCAAAAAATAGCCCTTAACATTAACCCCTAGAGCTAACTCTAGGCCTCAATTGTGTTTTAGCTCCAGTTCCAGAAAATCAAAAAAGTCAGAGAAGAAATGCCATGGCTGACATCAGAACCAAGCTACCCCGTGCCCCAGTTCTGACCAATCAGTAGAGACCATGACCCTGAAAGGACATACCTGGAAAGCTGAAGATAGTCTATTAGGATTCTCCCCTGAAATCTCCAGATAAATACCCTCAAGACAGAGGACACAGCACAGCTCAGCCATGCCTTTCCCCACCCTCTTCCCCCAGGTGCATTTTCCTTGCTTCACTCTTTCTCCTAAGATCCAAGGGCCCTTATTTTGCCGTTGTAACTTGTTTCCTAAGCCCGTCTCTTCTACAGCTCACTTTTTCTACCTCCATGACTTTTGCAGTTTGAGTCTTGGCTTTGAATTCTTTTTTAGCCAGAATTCAAGTACCAAGGTTGCTGAACCAAGGTCCAGTCTGACTCTACTGGCCTAACACCTGGTACTATTTTTGCTGCCAATAGTAGAAGAGGCAATAAACAAATAAGTATGTCAGATAGTGATACAAGCTACGGAGAGACATACAATAGGTAAGGCAGATTGTGAGGGATTATAGGAAAAGGGGGTATGCTATTTTACTCTGGATAGTCAGAAAAAGTCTAAGATAAGGGGGCAGAGAAGCTTGGGGAAAATATTCTAGGCAGAGGGAGCAGCAACTGCAACAACCCTGAGGCAGAAGGATTGAGGACCAGCAAGAAATCTGGCAGGGGGAAGTAGTGAGAGGTGGTAGAAAATCTTGTTAAAGAAATGAGGTGGAACAGATCTTGTGAGAATTTAGAGGTGATTAAAAAAGTTTGGAAATAGTTCTGGAATGATAAGACAGTAAATAAAGCTAGATGAAGTTATTGGTTTTTTAGGTCAGAAATGGTTGAGCCTAGCTGGTGTGGCTTGGGTGCTTGGAGCATTGTCTTATAAACTGAAAGGTCATGGGTTTGATTCCCAGTCAAGGCACATGCCTAGGTTGTGGGTTTTGTCCCTGGTTTGGACATGTGCTAGAGACAACCAATGGGTGTTTCTCTCACATTGATGTCACTCTCACTTTCTCTCTCTCCCTTCCTCTTCTTCTGGAATCAATGGATATATCCTCAGGTGAGGATTTAAAAAAAGTTAAAAGTAAAAAAAAATAAATAAATAAAAAATGGTTGAATGTCAGAAATTTTATATGGTTCAACTTGATAGATACAAACATGCACTATTGTCAATTTGCTATCACCACTTTAAAAAACAGGTTTTTCTATTATTTTGCATTATTAATTGGAAGAAATTTCTTCTATTGAGTATGAATCTGTTTCCTTGCAATTTTCTATTGAGTATGAATCTGTTTCTTTGCAATTTTCACTCAATGGCTATTATTCTGCCTTCATGGCAATGCTTTCTGAATAGTGAGGGGAGGGGCCTTCCCCAAAAGGCACTTTTGATATTGAAACATAGTTGGCAGGATATCATGTCTCTTCTGAAACACCCCTTTTCTAAGTGAACTATTTCTGATTCTTCAAACTATTTATTTTATCATATGGTTTCCTGACTAAACCTCATCTTGCTCACACTACTTTCTGAGTGAGTTTTAAACAAATAGTAGGACATGCAGCATTTCCCACTATGCCCCACTAGTCTGAGGGAGAATTCCCCACCTCAACCCACTAAGGTTCTGTCAACCAATAGTAATTGCAACAGGGATCTTGATTTTGGATGCAGTGAAGAAGGAAACTTTATTCACCTCAATTATGATATAGCTCAGCTATAAGGGGGGCCTGGAGCCAGGGGCCTTTCAGGCTAGACAGCTATGTAGTACTGCTCGATGGTCTGCTCTGGTCTGCTCTGCTCTACTCTCTCCAGGTCTGCTTTGTACTGTGCTGGACTGTACTGCTGTGCTCTGGTCTTCTCCATTCTGTGCTGATCTGCTCGTATATGCACTGGTCTGCTCCTCTCTGTCCTTTGAGACAATGGTAGTATTTCAGCTCAGCCTTCAGTGCAAAGCAAGAGGGGAGCTGGCTTAAATAGACAAAAAAAACTACCCCTTATTGCCCTCATGCAAATAGGAACTCCCAATCCTTGCAGTTTGGTTGGTCCAAAAGACACTTTCCTGACTGGCAAGAATGGAGCTGCTCTGATTGGTTGATGAAGAAGCTAATGGGATTAGCTGTACAACTCCAATTGGATGAGGAAAGCCTCAGTCCTATTGGTTGAAATAGAATTCCAGGAACTCCTTTATAAGGTCTGGCTGAGATGACAGAAACATAGTGCAGGCCGACAGTTTTGTGCAGAGACAGTTTAGTGTAGGCTTCTCTGTGCAGTGCAGTTTGCTTGAGAGGCCCCTGTGTAGAAATGGCTGCTAGGCTCTGGGGTTTTTTTTGTATGTTTATTTGTATTTCTGGGGGATTTTTTGACCCCAGTTAATCCACCAGGATCCCTTTTTAGTAGGCACCTTCTTTCTCAGGGTCCACAGTTCTTTGTGCTTCTTCATGCCCTAACCTTCGATAAGTACAGACATTGTCTTCTGGCTCTTTCCCAGGAATGAGTGGTGGCCCTTTAACCTCCCAATGGCCTTGAGAGCTATCCCCTCCACTGCAGCGGGAGGGAGTGCCAAATTTTTAGATGTAAATCTCTAGGAGATAGAGTAAGAGGGGTTCCCAGGCCCAGCAGCTTGGCTATCAGCTTGGTCATGCTGGTGTTACAGGAGAAACTCCCAGAAAGTTTGTTCTTCTTGCCAATGCCATAAAGAATTACAAATCAGCGAGTCTATTAGCATGCAAGCAGGGTATATTTATGGAAGAGAACAGGACTACTTAAGGTGGAGGTGGGGGAGTGAAAGGCATAGGTTCAGGGCAAAGTAGGGAATGGGTGGTAAAAGCAGAGGCAGCCAAAGGCTGGGGTGACAAGCGCAGGAGTGGTGAGAGCCAGGGTGGTAAGCACATATGGCCAGAAAGCCAGGAGTCCTTTGTTCTGAGGACTTATATAGTTGGTGGGATGGGATGAAGAAGTTACACATTGATTGCCAGGTTAATGTGGTGCCAGCTTTCAGTGGTGGTGGGGGTGTGAATGTCCAAAGGTGTTAATGGGCTTATTCCTTTGGGCACTACTGGCCTTTCAGATCTTGGGATAAAAGCACAATTTCAAAGGCTTTCTTTTCCAGATAGTGGAGAAGATTCATAGAATTTCAAGGACTTCCCTCCTCCCATGTTAGCATGGAGTTTCCTGTGATGTTGGAACACCTGGCAATATTGCTGGACCAGGCTGAGGAATGCTGAGTCGGTAGGCAAAGACATGTCTCCCTCTTCTTCCTTGCCTTGGTTTGCTAACTATCCTACCTAACACTGCACTACACACTAGGTCCTTTGTGGGTCCCAAGACTTGGAGTGCTCTGTGTGCCACTGGGCCCTTTTGAAATTTTTTAATAGCATGGATAGCATCACAGTGACCCTAACCTAGCTGTCAAGATTTAGATTTATTTTGCTCTCTGGTTTGAAAATTAGAAGATACAGGTTCTAGTCCAAACTCCATCAATTAGCTGGGTGATACTGGATGAGTTACTGAAACTTTCTGAGTATCAGTTTTCTTATCTATAAAAGTAGATAATAATACTACTTCATTAGTTAGACTTTAAGATAATACAACAAAAGTAATCCTTAAAAAATGCAAATCGCATCACATAAGGCCTTTGCTTTAGGGCTTATGACTTCCTATGCCAGTTAAAATAATATCTACTCTCACTTCCTACAAGCCCTACCTTACCCGGCCCTTGCCTACCTTCTCTTCATCCATTGTTACTCACCAATCTAGCGCGCTGACCTTGCTCTCTATGATATTCTATCATGGAGGAAAATGGTAGACCCCCTCTTTTCATAAAACCACCCAAAGTTTGGGAGATGCTTAGGATAGGGGACAAGCTAATGATGTACCAGGCACTTTCATAAATGTGGTTACATGCAATATTCAAAAGAATGGGACTTTAAAGGGAATTCCACTATCTTCCCCAACAACCAATGAGCCAGCTCAGAGAGAAGTTCAACAAATAAATCCAAAAAGCTTCCAGCTTCAGAGCCCCCAGGGCTGCAGCTTTCTCATTTTTATAACCTAAAGGGCTATTAACAATCTCTTCACTTATTAAAACAAAATTTTAATGCCCATGGGCTAGTTGTGCTGGTCTGCTTCAGGGTTTTGAGGTCTGTCAATAATGCTGAAGCTCCCAGAGGGCAGGAAAGCACTTTCTTATTTTTCATTTGTCAAAAATAAGAGAACTCCTATGGCCAAAATGGCATTTTAAAAGGTAGGAGATTAGACTACTGGTCCATGACACTGATGTGGTTTAGGGATGCCAAACTGGTGGTAACTAAGTAACCTGGACTTTCAGAATACATTTTCAAATGTTCTGCATCAATTTTTCATTCAGACCACATGGTTTCTTGTATAAATAATGTTCATGGCATAATCAATGGCAAGAGCAAGTATCTAGGTCTTTGACCCTGAAGCTGTTCTATGACATCTTTTTCCTGCATACTTGGCATCAACCCAGTACATCTTGACTCCTCTTGGCCTCTATAATCATAGAAAACAAGACTTGACTCACCCTTTTTTAAAGAGTCTATCAGGAGTTACCTACTCAGGAAAGTTCTCCATTCATTATCACTTCTTTATCATCTCATAACATCCCTTTCTTGCCCCCTCTTCATGTGCCCAGTACAGCTTACCAAGTTATTGAGTTTAACCTAGAATTGCTGTGCCAGCTGTAAACGAAATACTTCCTTGTTTTCACAATACGATGCCATCCAGCTAATACTCAATCTCTCCTTACATTCATAGTAAAGTTTCTTAAAATCCACTGTCTCTACTTTTCTTGTACCACTCCTCCCACCCTAAGTACACCATAATCTATCTTCTGCTCCTGACGAACCTCTCAAAGAGATCTTGCTCCAGTCATCAGATCCAGTGGTTACTTTTAAATTATTTTTTTCTGTTACAGGATCATTTTTTAAACAAAGATTAAATCATTACTTTCATACAAATATAAAATAAATGTGTCAAAATGGTATTTAATCCTTTAATTGAGAGATCCAGTACAAGGTTTTAACTGGTTGAAAGGAAAAATCAAAACACTACACTGATATAGGCCAACCAGGAATTCTGAAAAGGAATTTAGGAATAGATGTAAAACTGGTTTCTCTACAAGGCAATAATCAATTGCACTCCACCCCAAAATCTAATTTGAATTTCTTTGGGCAAGAATCATTTTCCTTATCAGGTTTTTACAACCTCAAGGATTGTAAAGTAGCCGATACACAAAGCCAGAGAAAACCTTGATTGGCAAGTTAAACAGAGCATCTCATAACTTATTTTTGTCCCTTTTAAAGTCTTTCCTGAAACTTCCTTGACTTTTCTGCAACAGGTAATACTAATGACCATTCCTGAAACTCTTCCTTTTGTTTTAAGATGTGAGACCCCCCCAAAACTGAAATTTATTTATAAAAATCTCTGCATTTATTCTTACACGTTTAAACTTCAGTCATCTTTAAAGTACCCTCCCTTTGCTGTAATACACCTATTGAGACTTTTTAAAAAAAACTTTTTTATTGTTCAATTACAGTTGTCCTCACTTTCCCCCCATTACTCTCCTCTGCCCTACCTACTCCCCACATTCAATTCTCCCCCCACATTGTCCTTGTCCATAAGTCCTTTATACATGTTCTTTGACTTGACCCATCCCCTTCTTTCCCCTGTTATCTCCCTCCCCCCACACTTCCTGTCACTGTCAATTTGTTCTTTATCTCCAAGTCTCTGGTTCTATTTTGCTCACTTGTTTGTTTTGTTGATTAGGTTCCACTTATGGGTGAGACCATATGGTATTTGTCTTTTACTACTTGCTTATTTCACTTAGCAAAATACTCTCCAGTTCCATCTATGCTGTCGCAAAGAGTAGGAGTTTCTTCTTTCTTTCTGTTGTGTAGTATTCCATTGTGTAAATGTACCACAGTTTTTTGATCCACTCATTTACTGATGGGCACTTAGGCGTTTCCAGCACTTGACTATTGTAAATTGTGCTGCTATGAACCTTGGGGTGCATAAGTTCTTTTGGATTGGTGTTTCAGGTGTAATCCAAGCAGTGGAATTGCTGGGTCAAAAGGCAGTTCTATTTTTAGTTTTTTGAGGACATTCCATAGTGTTTTCCACATTGGCTGTGCCAGTTTGCATTCTCACCTACAATGTACTAGGGTTCCCTTTTCTTCACAACCTCGCCAGCACTTGTTTGTTGATTTATTTATGATGGCCATTCTGACCGGTGTGAGACTATTTTCACTGCTCAAAACAGTTTTGAACCTGTCAGTTTTGATGCCTTTTAGTGTTCTGTCATTTTTTTTTACCTCTTCCATATCAGTAAAATGTTTCCCTTTGAGGACTTGTTTCATATGGGGAAACAAAAAGTTATTTGGGGTAAGACTGGGTGAATTGGAAGGGTGGGGATTGGGAGTCATGCCTTTTTGCTCAAAAATTGCTGGTCAGCACAATGTGGGCAGGTGCAATGTGGGCAAATCACCCATCATGAAATGGGCAGACATGTTGACAGAGTCTTCAAAAAATTCACTGAAGTCTAATGCAGCTTCTCACAACAGTACCAGCTGGTACACTAATACAGATGTGTTCCTAGAACACTCAAGTAGTAGGAAAAGCCTGTACTTCAAGGGATCCACCCTCCAGAAGATAATTCTGGGTGATTTTGGGTCCTCCCTCATATGCTCTACCTACAAAACCCATGACCTGAGTGGTGTAGCTCAGTGGACTGAGCGCAGGCTGGGAACCAAAGGGTCGCAGGTTCAATTCCTAGCCAGGGCACATGCCTGGGTTGTGGGCCATGTCCCCAGAAGGGGGTGTGTGAGAGGCAACCACACATTGACGTTTCTCTCCCTCTCTCTCCCTCCCTCCCTTCCCTTGTGTCTGAAAATAAATAAATAACATCTTTAAAAAAAACATATTTTCCTTCTTAGATGATGTCACCTTTCATCCAAGTGCTTACTCTAAAACCTTGGGAGATAGGCTTGTCTCATTCAGCTTCCTCACACCTCATATCCAGTCACCAAGACCTGCTTCTCCTTCCTCTTGCTCACCATCCACCCTGGTGGCTTCTCTCTATTTTCATTATGCCTTCTTTGGTGTAAACTTTCTTCACCTTTTGTCTGAATTAATACAAAAGCCTCCTCTGTGATCTTACTGTCTCCAGCCTGACCTTTCATCCACACTTGACTCTATTGTTGAAATAGTTCTTCTGAAACGCAGGTCTGATGTTATAGTTTCATCCTTTACATCATTGCATGGCTCCCTGTCAAGGCTGAGACAAAATTAAACCCATTAACAAGTTGATTGAGGGTTTCCATGAACTGAGCCCTCTCTCTAGCCTCACCTCTTATAGGAACCCTTCCTAGAGTTTTAGGTCACCACCCACTAGTCTCCTGTGTGGACCCCAAGAAAGAAGATACCTACAAAGAAGGTCTCCTTGTGGCTCACTGGGCTCAAATTTTTAAAAAAGAAAAAAAAAAAGAAAGAAAGAAAGAAACAGAGCCTAGCAGCCATTTCTACACAGGGGCCTTTCATGCAAATTGCACTCCTGGGAGAAGTGTACACTGAACTGCCTGCCTGCATTTTTGTTTCTGTCACAAGAGTCAACCCTTGTAAAGGAGTTTCTGGAATCTTGTTTCAAGGAATGGGACTGCACAGCTAAATTCCCCATCAGCTTCTTCACTGACCAATCAGAGCAGCTCCTTTCTGACCAATCAGAAAAGTGCCTTTGGGCCAATCAAACTGAGGATTTGGGGTCCTCATTTGCATGAGGACTGATCAATCAGGAATGGGGGCAGGGACTTCTGTCTATATAAGCCAGCTCCTCTCTGGCTCTGAGAGCTCACTTTTCCCTTCCACTAAAGACTGGAGACTGTGTTTCTCTGGCTGAGCTGAAACACTGAAGATGTCTCACAGGAGCAGAGAGTAGCAGACCAGCTAATGTCAGAGAAAACGCATAGAACAGAGCAGAGCAGAGCACAAGATGGCACAGCAGACAAACAATTTGCACAGCAGAGTTGTCTAACTAGAGAGGAGGGTCAATTGGCCTCAGGGCTGCCTCACAACTATGTAGTTTTATAATTGAGCTGTTTTGCACTGTATAAAGTTTCCTTCTTCACAGCATCCCAAAATAAGGATTCCTGTGTCATTTCTTGCCTCTTTGGAATGAGTTCTTCTCTCTTCCAAACACTTGTCATTTCCCCTTTATCTTTTCCTAGCTAACTCCTGGTCATCCTTCACAAACTATACAAGGCTTTGTCTCCTCTCTGGAGATTCTCTCACCTCCTTCCCCTGTCTGGATTAAGAGCTTCTCCTAGGTACCCTCATCCCTGCACCCAGAATCACAAATTTGTGACTGGTTTATCTCAGGAAAAGCTGTGGCTTTTCTTTTTCGATGCATTGGTATATTGGGTTGCCACTGTTTATTTTCTCTTAAAAGATTTTATTTATTTTGAGAGAGAGAGGAAGGGAGGTAGAAAGAGAGTGAGAAAAACATCAATTGGCTGCCTCTTACATGCCTTGAACTGGGGACCTGGCCAGCAACCCAGGCATGTACCCTGACTAAGAATTGAACCAGTGACCTTTTGGTTCACAAGCTAGCACTCAATCCACTGAACCACAATGGCCAGACTGTGATTGATTATTTTCATGTTTTTCTCATTAGGTGGTAGCTTCCTTGCAGGCAGGGACTGGGCTCAATATAGACCCTTTTCCCCACTCACTGTCCTTTCTGGCTAGCCTCTCCTCAGGAGATTTCATCCAATATATGGGGCAAAAGTAAGTTTATAGTTATTCATATGGAAAATAATAATAATACAAAAATAAACTCTGCATTTTGCATACTCACAACTGTAAATCTATTTTGGCCCGACCCTGTATATAGCTCCTTATCTCTCTGTAGAATCTCAGGTAGGTGAGAGCAGGAGTGTTAGAAGCCAGTAGTGAGTGGAGAAAGAGAACCAAAGATGGATTGGTGATCCTGACTTGTACTTTTATCTTTTATACTCATTTGTTCAATGAGTCAGTACTGGACACTGTGTGAAGTCTCTGGGGTATGGAAATAAGTAAATTATGGTTTCTGTCCTTTAGGGATGTGTAGTCCAGTACCTGTATACAAATAAATATACCTGTGATATAATCCCTAAATACTAGGAATCTGAACACAGTGCTTTTGCCCTAGGAAGAATACAAATCTAAAACTAGCAACTGTTGAGGATTCACAGTGAGGAGAATGTGACCTATAAGCAGGAACTAGAAGGATAAGAAAGGACCTACTTTTCATGTGGAAAAGAGGCATTCCAGTCAGAGGCAGCTGACCCAGACAAGTTGTTAAGTAAGACAAATATCTCAAGGTCTGGGTAGTTCTACTAAATACTACTCTTGCTAAATGTTAAAATGCAGCACAGTATTTGCAGCTGTAGCTGCAAACAGAATGAGCTTGACAGCAACTCAACCAGATAAGTGTAGCCAACTGCAAAGAAGAAATCATGGTAAATTAACCAAATAGTATATATAAGTAATGGCTAAGCCTCCCTTGGAGAAACAGTTTTGGATGTGAATCCTGTCTCCTTTACTTGCTGCAAGTAAATAAACTTACTTTGCAATGGTTACAGTCTTGTTCTTGAATAGAATACCTCAAGTGGTAAACCCTCTGTGTTCAGCAACAGAGGCATAAAGTGCTTGGGGTAGTTTTCCTAGGATAAGCCAACAGTCACAATCTTGTTTGTGGACTGGGTGCAAGGATGTGCAGAGGGGAGCAACCCACTGTTTAAAGTGTTTTTGTGATTCTGCTAGACTTCCATCCTCCCCTATGTGTCCACCCACATTCTGGGTAAGGGCACCAGGCTTCAGAGTTACAAACACTGTGAGCAGGTGGCAATGGCTGTGTTGCCTTTGCCTGAGGTGGCCTCAGTCTCCTCTGTCAGGCTTTCCATGCCTGGTTTATTAAGCACAAGGCAGGTAATTTGCTTTCTACCCCTGGAACTCATCTCAGAGACAAGATAGTTTGTTTTCTGTAATGGCTTCCTCAGGAATGTGGCAGGCTGGGTCACAAGCTTGAAGTCAGGAAAGCAGGCAAGGTACCTTTGGAGCCTGAGGCAGCATGGCAGGGACAGACTCCTCCATTACTCTATCCTTACTTTCTGCTGTTCCTTGCTTTTCAAATGTTTTCCTTTGTTTCTCCTATTTCCCTCTGTCTTTCTGCTTTATAGTCTTTGAGTCTTAGTGTTTCCCACCTTCTTCCTCCTTCTCTCCTGCTCTATCACCCTCCTCTGTGTGCTAGGACCCAGGGAGGGGGCAGGAGAGACACATGGACTATTAAAACAGTCACCTCTCCTGTGATGGAATCCAGCCTTGGAGGGACATTTGGCTCACTACCTTCCAATTTTAAGTCACTTCTGTCTCTCTTTTTTTCCTCCAGCTTCCTCATTATCTGTTCCCTGACTTTTGTCCCTGTGCTCACATCACCCCTCCTATCATTTCCAGGTGATAAAAAATTGAGACTGATCCCAAGATTAAGCATCCACCTCTCCAAATTTCTTCCCATTGCCTATTCCTTCACCAGAGGGGTTTCTTCCTGGAGCCCAAAGGCTCCCAGGTGAGGAGGGGGCGAGGAGGGAGAAAAATGAGAGAGAGAGAGAGAGAGAGAGAGCGATGGAGACTGATAGGTTGGGATCTCCTGGGATGATCTCCTCTGGTTAAGGGGTTATTGAATCTGCCAGTTGACCATCTCCTCAGCTGTAAGATTCTTCCCGATGGCTAAGAAAGAAGCTGGGGTCTGTCAGCGTTCGTAACTAGCTACGTCAAGATGTGCCTCAGTGGTATGCAGATCATTTTGAGCTAAAGGCAACTCCAGCTGCAGGCTCAAGAGAAAGTTCTGTCCCTGCCCTTAACTTCAGAAAAACTTAAATTAGGGTACTTTCCCATAATAATCTATTATCAGAGATAACTCCTTTTGACTTATCTATAGTTCAGGGAAAACTTCTATTTACTAAATGCCTGTTCTTATCATCCTGCAATGACCCTTTGAAGCCCCCAAAGTGCATTACCTCATCCTTAGTTCAGGATGTCTTAATATACCTTAATCACCCTTTCTATTTTTGAACCTCTTGCACATGGGGGTCTCTGACTCTCATTTATGCAAGATTCCCATCATATGTATGTATTAAATTTGGTTTATTTTTTCTTGTTAATCTGTCTCAGAAGAACCTTGAAGGTAAAGTATGTTCCTCCCCAATAAAGCTGTCTGTTCCAGTGGTCCCCATGCAGAATAGTTCCCAGCTCTCACACCCTCCACAACTTCACTATTTCCATGCAGACATCTGCATGAGCACTGTGCCAAGAGTGAATGTTACTCATATTCAGATGAATGTGGTGTGGGCTCATGAAAACTTACCTCCTCTCTCCATTGTTAGTTCTCACCTGTAAAACAAGGATGTTGCATTGGATGAACTATGTTAATCCATGTCTTTGTTTTAGGGGTAGAGAATATCCCAGAATTTTCCAGGCAGGGGAGTGTCCTGTGTGCTAATGGATTCGGGAAGTATCCCTATACAAGGGGAGCCCAGGAATAATCTGAAGGAGTGGAAGAGAATGGTGATGCAGGCTGGGGTGCAGAATGATGAAGGGCAGGTTAGTATCTGAAAGAAGCTTGGGAAGGGGGCTGGGCTGTGTTGGAAGTATAGCCACAAGAAAAACATATGGGGGCTAGGATGGTTAAAGAGCAAAGGGGGTGGGAGTTGAAGTCCAGAGCTGTGTGGTGCCTCAGAATTGATGTCCTCAGTGTGCAGAAGGTTGAAAGGCTTTCAGGGAGGCCAAGCAGGCTGGGAATGAAGAAAACGAGAAATGCACAGTCCAGGACTTGACCAGGGAGCGTGGTCTAGGAGCTATGAGGACATGTGGCTTAGAGTATAAAGAGGAGCTTTGTTGTGGGGGACATGTACATCCCTTGTTGAATTTCCTCCAAGCCTGCTATCAATGGAGGATCCTGTCTCCTGAAGTTTACTGGTCTTTCCAATAGGGCAGGAGGGGCATCTCTTCCAAAGAACTTGTGGGTTAATGCTCAAGGCATCCCCTACTCCTCAGGAAAAGCAAAGTGGCACCTCATTGAAAGGGTGGAAGACCCCTGGTATGTGAGTGTGTGTGAGGGCACATGTGTGCACAGTAAAATCTGTTTAGGGGGTGGGGATATGGATGTGGACTGGGGTATGCCTGGATGGGAAAGTATGGTAGGGGTCTATGCAGGAAAGTGGTTGTTGCTTAAGCTTGTGTGATGTTTGGGAGCACCTGCCGGAGCCCAGCCAAAGCTCAGAGGAAAGAGGAGGAGCCACAGGAAGGCAGAGAACCACAGGAAGATGAGTAATACAAAAAGAGCTACCCAGACTGTGTAGCAAAAGAAGGAATGGTCCTGACAAGGAGGAGGACCCCTTCTCCTCAGCTACAGTTCTTATAAAAGAAAACAAAGGAAAAAAGAGGAGTCCTGGCATACAAAGAGCGAGGAAGGTGAGCAGAAGCCAAACAGAGGAGGAGGAAGGAGGAGAAAGAAAAAGCAGGAGAATGACAGAGCCAGATGAAGACTGATCCAGGAAGGAGAATTCTGTTCAGCTCAATAATAGTGTATACCTGCTCTGTGCCACTGTGGGGCCTGTGGCTGGGGAAGGAGGTGGTAGTGCTGGCCCTTGGGGTGGGGAAGCAGATACAATTAGGTAATTTCACTAGGAGATAACAGTCAGTGTATGGGGCTCTATGGCTCCGGGAACTGAGATGAAGTGGGGAGTGGCTGATCTCACCTGGGTGTTCAGAGAAGTTTTGAGGGAAGAATGAGCAAGAGACTGAGGTACACAATATAGATATACTGAGAGAGAGGGTGGCAAGTAGCAATCTGTTTTGAGGGACTAAGGAGTCAAGCTCTGTGGTACAGAACATGGTCCAAGAGAGAACCTCTGAGCCTCCTCATTGAAGCCTTTCCTGACCCATCAGTGGAGGACATCCATTAGTCCTACCTTGACGGGCTGCCTCTTATGTATTCTGCTCTTTCCTTTGATGATACAGCCCAAACTATGTCATACCCAGTGCCAGACATCCCATTGGTGCTCAATAAATGCTCCAGAAATAAATAACTGAATGAAGCAGTGTGCCTTGCATCAAGCAATAACCCTCTGTGGAAGATAATATTTTTTCCAGTTTATTGATGAAAAAGTGGAGGCTCTTCTTCAGCTTTGGGATTTAATACTAAAGTCTTAACATCCCTGGGCTTAAGTAGTCTATGTCTCTGTTTGGCAAAAAAAAAGCTTAATATGTCTATAGATTTTATCTATTTGTATTAGAATCCATGCTGGTCAACATAAAATAATTATAAATTCAAGCTTACAGTGAAAATCACTATCATTGCAATTTTAAAAAATTTGTAGGAGGTTCTGCCCTGTCTGGTGTGACTTAGTGGATTGAGCACTGGCCTGTGAACCAAAAGGACATCGGTTTGATTCCCAGTCAGGGCACATGCCTGGGTTGTGGGCCAGATTCCCCAGTTGGGGGTGTGTGAGAGGCAACCAATCGATGTATCTCTCACACATTGATGTTTCTTTCTCTCTCTTTCTCCCTCCCTTCCCCTACTCTCTAAGAAGTAAATAAATTAAAATTAATTAATTAATTAATTAAAATTCTAAAAATAATGTGTAGGAGGTTCATAGGCTATATATCTTCCACGTTTTCTCCTAAAAATGTTAAAAACATCCTGTTATGCAATAGAACAACTTTTGACCAAAAGAGGAAGAAAAAATGAGAAGATAGTGGGAGTAGAGAGATTGGGGTCAGGAATTCAGGAAATGAGGTGGAACCCCCTTGAGAAATGGGAATTACCATCAGCTCCCAAGTCAGAACTAGAGGCAACAGCTGGGGCCTCTGGGGGTTGTAGGTAACTTCTACTTCAGGGGGTGCAGCAGAGAATTCTGTCTGCTCAATGATGTTCCTGGAGGTCTGGCTTCTGGTCTCCCATACAGCAACTGGGTTTGGACCAGGTACAGGGAAGGCACTGACTCTATCTACATCTGTCATCTTTTAAGAGAGCCATTAACCAGTCCAGAAAAGTACCCTTCAGCCAGAGCATGCCCCAGTTCTTCCTGGCTTCATTGTCTATCCCAGTTTGGAGATGAATAATGGGTCAGCCTGGCCTATTGCCTTCCCCTCCTGATGTTCTGCACCCCACAGACTTCCAGCCTTCCCACTCTCCACTCTTTCTCCCCACATAGAATATGGAGGTTGCTCAGATGAGACCAGGACTGCTGATACCTGCACTGTCAGCCACCTACCATCCTCTTCTCCTGGCCCAGACTGGGAATCAAACTGGCGACCTTTCGCTTTGCAAGACAACGCCCAACCAACTAAGTCACACTGCTCAGGGCTCAAACACTTTTTTTCATTGATCTCTACTACAAAACCCCGGGAGATTGGTGTTTTTATTTGCACTGTAGAAATGAGGATTCAAAGACAGAAGTTGACTTGCCCCTGTCAACTGGTTAAGGCCTAGCTATCACCATTTCAGTATGGGGTTCCAGGGAGTAAATGTGAGGTCTAGCCCTTGACCATTGGGTGGGGGTGGTTTTGCTCACTCATCGTGTGAGCTTTTGTTTCTTCCTCTTTAAAATATGCCTAATATGGTCATCTCTAAATCTTTGTGAGAACTGGAGGTGATAGCAGGTCTTGTTACTGGCAGAGGCTCAAGAAATGAGGTGCTCCATCCTTCAGTTCTATCTTCAGTATCCCTCTGTACATAGGGGCTTAGTGCTGGGAGCATGGTAGAACTCAGAGGAGCATTTTGGGTCAGGGACCCCTGATCTTTCTGTGCCCAGGACCTCTTTGGCAGTCTGGTGAAGCCTGTGGGAATCCTTCTTACAATGTTCCCAAATGCATAAATTGAAATATACAGGATTACAAAGGAAGCCAGTTTCACTGAAATACAGTTATTGAAAGAATTAAAAAGAACACAAATCTGTGACATAGTAATCTACCACCTTCTTTAACAAAGCATTCAATAACCAGATCTAGCAGCAGATGTAATAACTACCATAATTTCTAAGCTGAGTGTAAATATTTCCATAAACCTATAGAAACTGATAGGTTATGAAAGAACCTTGATTTCTATTAGTGATAGAAGCACAGGTATTGCTAGTGGGGCTTATAGTAAATACTAATTGACTTAAGAGTTTAGTGAAAATGTATCCTTTCTTTCCCATACAAGTTCTCAGAACCCCAAAAATCTATCCATGGATCCCAGGCTTAGAGTAGAAGCAGTTGGCTAAAATATGTGATTGTGAATTAAAAAGTGCAATTTAGAGGTAGACAATTGGGACAATGGAATAAAGCCTTCCCTCAGACAGAGTAGGTTTGACAGTACATGGATCTTCCTCATGCTTGGATCTGAGAAGGAGGAGTTTCCGGAATACATTTCAAGGAATTTTTTACAAACGAGGCAACCAAGACACAGCAGTTGAATGACCTGCCTAAGAGCCCTAAGGAATAAGTAAAAGTAAATTCAAACTCTCAGGGCCCTTGATTCTGATCCCAGGTGGTCCCTACCTCACTGTGTTCACTTACTCATTTCCCTTCAGCTGTTGAGGTGAACACAGCATCCCTATGTTGAGCTCTGCTCCTCCAACCCCATATACTGCAGCTGTGCTCCTTGCCACCACGGTGGCTGTGAGACTCACTGATGCACACTGCTGAGAGGAAACAAACTTTGCTTGGGAGGGTTTGTCTGGGTGGTAGGAGGGAGTCAGGCTCAGAGAAATGGTGGCAGCTCCTTTAGGCTGAAGAGGAAGGCTGGTTCACCATTCAGGTGGGACCAGAAAAAGCTGGCATTTATTGTGTGTCAGGCAGTGGGATACAGAAAGCCCTTGGCTTTCCTTTAGCATGCTAGGTAAACTGGGCCATGCAAAGCCTTTGGCAATGGAACTGCCCACATAATGTCCCTGGGAGTTGAGGGGAAGGGAACTCCTTCACTGCTCTAGTCTTCTGGAGTCACAGTTGAAATAATGCAGATCTGAGACTCAGGATCTGGCTGTACTGATTCACTCTGAGACCTTGAGCAAGTTCCTTCACTTCTTTGAGTGGATGTCCCTTGTCATGTCTGACATGTGCTCCATTCCCATCCTAAATCTAGGCTGTTTCTTTTCTTTAAAAATTGATTCTAGAGAAAGGAGAAGGGAGTGAGAGAGGAAGAGAATCATTGATGTGAGACAAACATCAATTGGTTGCCTCTTGCATGCAACCCTACTGGGGATCTAATCCCCAACCCTGCCATGTGCTCTGACTAATAATCAAACCCACCACCTTTTGATTTGTGGGACAATCTCAAACTGAGCCACACAGGCCAGGGCTAGGCTGTCTATTTCTAACATTTCACCTGCCTCAGAAGGCCATCCCTGATTAATGTAACTCAGAGGAGCCCCTCAGACTTCAAAATATACTTCATTATTGGCTTTTCTCAGAAATCACCTGGCATTGTTATTGGCCTCTCAGCGACATCTGGACCAGAGGCTCCCTGAAGGAAAGGGAGTATCTTATTCTTTTTCATTTCTTTCTTCCTCTGATTGCTGTTACCCACTGGATGGGTATGGTGCTTGGTACTTGTTGGCTTGATCCCTACAGATGCAGGACTTGGAGTTGCAGACAGATCTCTCTGAAGGTGCCAGGAGAAGCCAGAAAAGGATGCAACAGAGGAAGACTCAGGGCACCCAGGCATGAAAGAACACAAACTCATACTAGTGACATTTAGAGCAAAGAGATTTCTGATAGGGAAAGAAGAGCTGCCTCAAAGCAGGGGATGTCATTCCACACAAATGCTAGAGGTAGCATGGAAGAGAGAAGATAAGCTGGCTTGAGACTTTGGGCAGATAATCAGTCTTTCCATTTGAGCCTTTGAGCCACAACTTCCGATCTGTGGGAGGAATAATGTCCTTTTCATAGAGTACTTAGGCAGAAGAGAGATACTGTATGTTAAGAGCCAGCATATAATTGATGTTCAATATATAGTTCGTGCCTTAAAAATTATAAAATTTCAAGCCCAGGAGATCTTCTGGATAAGAGACTCATTATACTAAATGACATGATTATAACCCTTTATGGATGAACTATCCAGCTCTTAAGAGTGTAAGGGAGCAAGGAAGAATTCCTTTTGCTTCATAGTCACTATAAAGACTAGGTTTTCTGACCCTTTGCTACCATCAGGTGGCCATAAGCTTACAATGCAGCCTAGTTGGTTTGTCTAGTTTCTGTTAGCTGCAAATAAGGATAAAACACTGATTTAGGGTATGTGAAGAGCCTGGGAAGTGGGGAGATCCTGGACAGTAGAAGAAAATAGGTGGAGAGGGACTGAGTCCCTAGTAAGCATGGAATCACCAAGCCTGGCATCTTAGTTATTAAATAAAGGGATGTCTTATCCAGGAGGCAGCTTGGAGACTGACTACCACATCTACATCACCATCTCCAATTAGTAGTCTCCACCAGGGTCTTGTGAGATCCAGCCCCACCCATGTCTCCAGCTTCATGTCGCTTCATTCTCATGTTCACGATCTGGGTTCCAGAACCACTTTCTATCCCATTCATACTACAAACTCCTTCCATTACAAGCCTTTGCACATTACTAATTTCTATCTAGAATATGTGCCCTTCTGTCCCCACCCACCTGTTTAACTTCCACTGGTTCCTCAACTCTCAGTCCAAGCATGACTTCCTCAGGCAAGCCCTTTTCAGGTTTATTTGATATACACCATCATACAGCCACAATTTTTTTCAGAGCACTTTTCTGTATTCATCTATGTGATGTTCATTGGTATCTATCTCTCACTGTGCTATATTATAGACTCTAGGAGAGAGGAGATGTGTCCCTTTCTATTGCATTTCCAGCACCCAGGACAGAGCCTATTACATAGCAAGAGTGCAGTAAACATGTTGGATGAATAGACACATTTGCAAGATAGGAGAGAAAGATCTGGAATGTGTTAGAAGTTCTGAGGATCTTTCAACCAACTCTGAGGCATGCACAGGTCTTTTGTGGAACTCAACAAAGATGCTTTGAAACCATACTCATGCCTATACACCACTGTTCTCCACTTCATCCACCCCACTGCCTACTTTTCAAGCAGGAACACTGGACTGAGAAGGGGTGTGATGGCCAGCTCAAGGGAAATGCTAGCTGGCCAGCCTTAGATAAAGGGGCACACACTGCCAGAGGAGAGGGATAGGTCATCCTTGGTAATGAGGCTTTCAGTCCCATTGCAAGCTACCTGTGATCTGTTTCTGTGGAAGCTGATCACCCATAAACACTAACAGCATCATAACCAGGCACTTGAGGCAGGCGTGAGTGAAGGGGAGATGGGCTGTCTTTATTTCCAGAATTAGGTGAACAGAAGAGATTTTTTTTTAAGCTAGAATTCAGGGTACATGAGCTGTTCCATTTCAAGAGTCTTCTGGAACTGAGAATTTAGTATAGCTTTTTAATAGTTTGAGGTGTCATGAGCTCCCAATAATTTCAATATCCCAGAGTCAACACATGTCCAATTTAAAAAGAAAAATTTGAGCATTGTAATCAATTTTTAATTCTCCATGTGTTTGTTCCTTTCATCTGTTAATTCAGAAATGAAGAGTCATTTCTAACTTTGTTCTAGAAGATGCACAGAGAAAAGACATTCAAACTTAAGAATCCTGGACAAGCCAAAGAACAGCAGCAGGATGAATGTGAATTTTAATGGAGGAAGTGGTTGAGAGGGAAAATGAGGCCTGGGGGAAGCATCTGGCATTGGGGGAATTGGATAACTAAAGCAGCTCTTCCTTCCTGGGCTCTAAGGTCTAAGATGGTGCCAAGAAGGTCCTTCCTCTTGGGTCTCCAGATCTTCACCTCAATATTGTCTCCACCAAGAACTGTATACCTTCATGCCAGCAGTGTTGGCTCTTTTCTTGGGTCTGGTTCTCTGTTCTTGTTGCCTTTGTCTATGGTTACTTTACAGAACAGGATGAGCAGAGTGACCAGAGTCATCAGGGGTGCAAAGAAAAAAAGAAGTTTTACTAGGTAAGCAGAATCAGATATGGCTGTAGTGAGTGTACCTTTGTCCCTTAACTTGTAGGAACTTGTGGGGAAGACATAGGTTTCTCAAAAAGAGTTGAAATTATGTGGTTTAAGTAGACTGCCCACATAACCAAGAAAACACCAAGAGAATTGGATTTGCTCTTTGTTTTATCCCAGGAATGAGTGTGCAGATGTGGCCACACACCTGTTGCTTACATGGGGCCACTTTCCTTTGGATGTAAGTGAGCAGGCCAAAGAAGTTTCTTCAGCAAGGATGAACTGCTTCCAATGCAAACACAGTCCTGAGATAATAGTTCAATTGGCAAAACTGCTGGGAGGTAGGTGGGGCTTCTGAGGTTTTGTGATGTAACTTGAGGCTGAGACTAGGGTCTGCACTAAAGGTTCCGGTCCAGAAACTACTATCCTGTGAAAATGCCCCTTCAATACTTTGTTTTTTACTTTTCATTTTGAAATAATTTTAATCTTTTTTATTTGGGCAGGGCTAGATTTTTTTTCTTATTCCACTATGTTAGGGTGTACACACACAAGGAAATTCAGTTTGTATTCCAAAATTTAAATACTTTTAGATATACAGGAAGTTTCAAAGATAATACAGAGGTCCCATGTACCTTTCACCCAGTAGACGAACACTGGAATATATGTGTGCGTATAGTTCTATGGTATTTTTACTGTACATGTAGGTTCTTGTACCAATTCAAGACACACAATGATTCCATCATGATCTACTGGTGTCCACATTGTACCAGTTGGGACAAGTGTAGAAAACTTATCTCCCTTGAAGTCCCATTGCCCTCCATTTGTAACAGAGTTTTATTAAATATTTCCTCTATATACATTAAAATTTACATTCAGAAAATGTTATTGTTTTTGTTTCAACTATCAACTTAGAAAACACAAGAAGAAAAGGAAAGACTATTTTATTTACCCAGTTAACTGTTTTTCAGCTTGTGGCATTTATATTGTTCTGTCTTCAAGTTCACTGAATTTTTCTTGTCACCTCCATCCTGCTGTCAAGCCCATTTATTGAGTTTTTTAAAAAACTTGGTAATTATATTTTTCAGTTCTAAAATGTTCATTTGGTTCTTTATATCTTCAATTTCTTCACTAACATTTTCTATTTATTTACTTGTTTCGAGTATATTCATAATTGCTTATGGAAATGTCTTAATGGTCCTTTAAAATAATTGTAAAATAATCCCAGTATCTGCATCATCTTTGTGTTTGTATCTGCTAATTTTCTTTTTTTTTATTTGAGATTTTCCTGGTTCTTGGTATGATGTGTGATTCTGATTGAGTGCTGAACAATTTGGGGGTTATGAGACTCTAGATCTTATTTAAATCTTCTGTTTAAGCAGGATTCCTCTGACATCACGCCAGTTATAGCAGAAGCGTGGGGGAGCAGATGGGGGATATTTCACAAATGCCAGGCAGAGGTGAGAGTATGAGTTCTCCATTCAGCCTCCTTTGTCAACCCATGATGGGGATTTCAGACTCCCCAGGTGGCCTCCTCTGACACTCTGGCAGGGAAGGGGAGGAGTGCCTTTTTACCTCTTGATGGGGAGCTCATTACTTCTAGGCAGAGATGAAAGTCCTAATTTCCCTGTCTTTTCTAATACTACAGGGGTGAGGGGCACCTTGTTACAGCTGGACAAGGGTGGAAGCCTAGGGTCTCCACTGATCTTTACTTATAGGGGTGGGGGTGAGGCCATGATTTTTTCCATGGTATTTGGCTAGAGTAGGTCAGTTGTTGTCCAAAAATTTTCTGTCTTGCTGAAATGACTTTTTCCTTGTCCTTGGAATAAAGTGAGCAGGCTTTTCTTGGGACTTCATTTTGTCTGTGCCCATTGGCATTTCTGGATTGCTTCTCAAGCACCCAGTCATAGTTATGAGGCAAAAAGAAAACCCACAGAATTCACTCCTTGGGTTTCAAGGTCCCTCATCTGTCTTCTTCCCACCTTCCAGAGTCTCCTTATGTTGGTTTTATACAAAATGACCAGTATTTTTATGTGTGCTTAGCAGGAAGAATGAAAACTGAATTTATTCCAAGTGTGTCTAGTTCATCCTGGTCTGGAATTTCTATGTGCTATACCAAGATTCAGGCAGGTGATAGCAGAATGGAAACCACAGGATTTGGATTTCAAGGACTTAGGTTGGAGTACAGCATTCAAACTTTCCAGCACTCATGATTGGTTGGGTCACTTAATCTCTCTGAACTTCCATTTATTCATCACAAATTGGAATTACAGTGATAATATCAAATTTATAGTTTTTTATGGGACTAAAATTAGCTGATAAACATACTTTGAATAAGAACTAGGATGAAAGGGAAGGAAAGTTAAGAGGGAGTGTCTAGAGAATATAAAGTAGTTCATTTTTTCTTCCAAGTTGCCTATAAACTTGCAAAGATTTGTAAATGAATTACCCTACCCCATTCCCATCCTGCCCAAGATATCAATACCAAGGTAACATGGGAATGTTGCCGGATACAGCAAAAGATGTAATTAAGTTAAGGGTCTGAAGAGGAGAAGCTTATCCTAGATTATTTGAGTGGGTCTTAAATATAATTACTTGTATCCTTATAAGTGAGAGGAAGAGGGACACACAGGCAAGAAAAGGATATGAAGACAGAGCAGAGAAAGATGTGGCCACAAGCCAAATAACAAACATAGCCACAAAAAGCTGGAAAAGACAAGGAATGAATTCTCCCCTAGAGCCTCTGGAGGGAGCATGGTATTGACAACAGCCTGATTTTGGATTCTGGCCTCCAAAACTGTGAGAGAATAAATTCTGTTTTAAAACTACAAGTTTGTGATAATTTGTTACAGCAGCCCTAGAAAACTAATATAGGGACCTTACAGAGCATCCAGTCCAGCTCCTTTATCTAACAAATGAGGAAATTAAGGCATAAAAAAGGAAAATGACCAAGGTCACAGTTATTGGCATAAGTAAAGGACTAGAATTCTGCTCTCTTCTCTCCTACTCCACTAAAATATGTGGTATATATTTACAAAATATTTTTATTGATATAATTTACATACCATATAATTCACATATTTAAAGTGTACAGTTCTAGCCCAGGCTGGTGTGTCTCAGTGGATTAAGTGCCAGACTGTGAAGCGAAGGGTCGCTGGTTCGATTCCCAGTCAGGGCATATGCCTGGGTTGGGGGCCAGGTCCCCAGTGGGGGGCACATGAGAGGCAACCACACATTGATGTTTCTCTCCCTATCTTTCTTCCTCCCTTTCTCTCTCTCCAAAAATAAATAAATAAAATCTAAAAAAATTAAAAAATAATAACATGTACAGTTCTAGTTCCATATTTTTTTTTGTATATTCACAGGGTTCAAATCATCACAACCTAATTTGAGAATATTTTCATCTCCCCTCAAAAGAAACTTTGTACCAATTAGCATTCTTGTCTGTGTGTTTTATGACTCCTTATTTCAGGCATATTGATCTCATCTCCCCAACCAGACTGGACTTCTCAATCCCTTATGTTTTGTACTCTTCTCTCATTCCCTATTCTGATCTTCCCTTGGGGCTAGGGTTCACTGATTCCCCCTCATTCATATTAGGGTACTGAGGAGTCTCTGGTAGAGCTCTGGACTGAATAGTTTCCTTTATGCTCCCTCACATTCATACTCATCCTAATTATCTTCCCATTCAAGTTGGCTTCTTCTCTATTCCCTATCTCCAAAGTAAGAAGCCTGGGACTCATGCTGGACTGCTCTTTATTTCTGACTCCCTGCACTTAACTTAGTTTCAATATACAGCCAATTCCATTTCTGAAATAACCTTCACAGCCATCCCCTCCTCCTTATCCATATAGCTTCTACCTTATTTCAAACTTTAAATTCTTGGTCCTTAGCAGTTCTTGTCTGGATCTCTGCAATAGTTTATCAGTTGGTCTTCTTAACTCTAGTTTATTTCCTCACAATTTGTTCTACTCAATATTAACAGTAATATACATACATAAATCAGAGTACTTCACTCAAAATCCATCATTTTGGTCCCTATTACCTTTAAGATAAAGTCCAAATGCCACCAGACAGTATACTGTGTCAACTCTTCATTCACATTGTCCTTCCACAACTACCTGCCTATTCTCTTTTTCTATGATGCTTTCTTATGCATTTTATACTCCTTTACAAAAGATAGCTTACATTGTCCTCAAGTAACTGGTAGCAAAGTGGTACAGGGCAGAGGCTCTGGACTCAAACTTCCTCATTTGAGTCTTGGGTTCATTTAGTATGTGAACTGTGATTTTGTTCAATAGATTTACTTAACTTCTCTGTGCCTCAGTTTCTTCATCTAAAGATAAAATAGGGTTTATCATAGTACCTATTTCAAAGGGTTGTTGTGAGAAGCAAATGCATTAGTACTTGTCAAGTTCTTAGAATGGTTTCCACCATATGCTCAGAACTCAGCAAGGGTTTGCTTCTGTTATCTCTTGGCCTCTGTACCTGGTGTTCACTCTGCCTGCAATCCTGTATCGCTCCCCTCCCCTTTCTCTGCTCAGTCAACTTCTACATTCAGTCTAAGCCAGCTTTATTTTCCTTAGGACCTTGACCTCCACAATCTCCAGGCCATAAGTGGATAATTCTATCATAGTACTTAATGCTTCCTCTGCCTCTCTAGGTTGTAACTTGAAAGAAGGAATTATGTCTTTAGCGTAGAAACTTGCACATAAATATTGCTCAGTATATGTATTTGATGGGTGAACAGGTGAATGTGATATTCTGGGTAAATTCATGTTTTAGTTAATATAGGAACTTGGTTCTTCAGACAAAAATGCTACTCCATTTTAAAGGAGAAAAAAGACAATTCAGGGCAGGGATATGGGAGAATCTTATTTCTGGAACTGCTTCCTGGAAACAATATCCTCTTTTATCTCAGGACTCTGAAGCCCAAGGTAGATTTTGTCCCTTAAGCCTATGGTATAACTCTTCCTTTCTGCTTCATAGTGGGGTGTGGAGTAGAAGGAAAAAGGGAGGAAGGAATTGCTCTAGCTCCTAGGAAATCTACCTATGCTTACTTTGGGGAAGCTGTTCATCTTCCATCCTATCTCCATAAACCTGAAGGGCCCTAGCCAGACATACATTAAAGCTCCCAAAGCCCTTCTAGGTCTGTTAATAGTAGGGTACTGAACACATGCAGAGGCTCTAGGGAAGTAGTGGAAGCCATAATTTCCTTTAAATTCCAGTCAAATAGTGGAAAGGGAGCTCCTTCTGGACAGAGTCAAACTTTTAATCAATTGGGAAAGGGATCTGGGCTTGTGAGGACTGGGGCAAAAAAATTAGGGTAGTATTCCACCTTTGGTTATCTCACAATTTCCTCTTGCACACTTTGCAAATGTTTACAGGGTAGGTTGTTCAAATAAAACTAATTTATAAAAGGACAGATTCTAATATAGCACTTTAGACATTTCAAAGGTGTTCTACTGGCATAATCTGATATGTAAAGCTCAATAGTTCTCAGGGTATTGGAAGAAGTAGCAACAGTGGAAATTTCAACAGGACTCTAGGCTTTTTCAAATCACACAGACTTTTCCCCAAAGCCATAGGATGGTTTGTTCATATACTTAGCCAACAAATACTATGTGCTTTCTGTGTCTGAGGTACTACATGTACAGAGATGAGCAAAGTTGACACTATTTCAGTCCTTGTGGGGATTCATCTCATAGGGGAAGACAGACTATCAAGAGTCATTTAGAATAGCAGTTCCCAACCTTTTTTGGCACCAGGGACCATTTTCACAGAAGACATTTTTCCCATGGGTTGGGGGTTGGAGGTTTGGAAGAGGAATGGTTTCAGGATGAATCAAGTACATTACATTTAACCTCACTTCCTGCTGTGCAGCCTAGTTCCTAACAGGCCACAGACAGGTACCAGTCTGTGGCCTGGGGGTTGGAGACCCCTGATTTAGAACATAATGTGGTAAGTACTATGATGAGGGAGGCAACAGGAGCTTTAGAAGTGATAGATCAGTCTCCTGCCTTAGGCTTGGCAGGGTTAGGATTTCTTCCTGGTAGTAATGATATCTACATTGATACCTAAAAGAGGAGAAAGAACTACACACAGAAAAAGAGAAAAAAGAGGTGTCAAGGTGTATGACAAAGTGTTCTGGGCAAAGAAGACAGCATTTGCTTTGCAGGATGTTAGGTGGAACTCATTTGGTATCCTGGAATTGTCAGGACACCAAACTGAGAGGAACCATCAAGAGGTGGCAAGTCAGTTCTGCTACCCCAAACCATACCCCATTTTTCACCTCCATAAAAAATAGAAGATAGTGTGGAGGTAAAGACAGAAAAGGGATTGATGGAGTCATGTGTCTGTCACCAGTCAAGCGATCGAGTGCTATGCATTTTGTCCTCCCCTCCAAGTGAGGGGTCTCCAAGAGAATCACTCATAAAAATTGGTGGTTTGGCAAGGAGAGACTGACATCTCAGTTCTTGCTTGGGTATATGCTGATAAGCTTACTGATCTGTTCTCTGTGATTTGATCATTGGAGTATGGAGAGAGGGTTGACAAGTAAAGAGATGTCACTCCTACAACTTGATTTAGCAAGGATATGTGAACTTCCTGTAAGTCAAATAAACTGTGGAAATCAATGGTGTTTGAGCCATTTGGTAATTCTCCTCCCAAGCAAACTGGCAGTCAGGGAAGCCTAGTTAAACTGCCAAGAAAAAGACAGGAGGGCTTGAGGAAGCAAGTAAGCTAGAGCAGATTTCCCATCAGAGAATTGTGCAGTGGGAAGAGCTCCAAAGGACACTAATCCATGTGCCCACAAGAACACACACTTGGGCACCTTCCAAATGAAAGTTATCCATGATCAGTCAGTCTTAATCTAAGATGCAGACAATGAACAGGTGAGTTAATAAAAGGAGTTTTTGCTCATTTTCCCCCAATTGTTCCTCTAGGTCCCAACACAAGAAGTACTTTAAATTAGGGAAAGAGAGAGTTATTTCTATGAAAAGACAGAATGCAGCAGTTTCCCAAACAAAATTCTACTGCTGAAGCCTGGCTGGTGCAGAGGGGAAGAGAGGACTTTAAAACTTGATGTGAGACTAAAGTTTAAAGTGGACTATACTAGTGTGGATCCTGAGAAAGAAGATACTTACCAAGGTGGGCTCCTGGTGGCTTAACTGGGCTCCAACAAAACGGACTCTAGCAGCCATTCCTATCATGCAAAATACACTTCAGGGAAAAACCTGCACAAAACTACCTGCTTCTGCACTGAACTGCCTGCCTGTACTATTTTTCTGCCATCTTAACCAGCCCTTATTAAGGAGTTCCTGAAATCCTATTTTAACCAATAGGACTGAGGATTTCCCCATTCCACTGGAGTTGGGCAGCTATAATCCCACCAGCTTCTTCGCTGCCCAATCAGAACAGCTCCATTTGACAAATTAAAACAGTGCCTTTTGGACCAATCAAACTGCAAAGATTTGGAGTCCTTACTTGCATGAGGATGGACCAACCGGGGACTAATTTGGTCAGGGACCTCTGTCTATACAAGTCAGCCCTGTTCTGGCTCTAAAAATGCCAGACAGACAGAAGACTGCATTTCCCTGACTAGAATTGAAACACCAAAGATATCTCGCTAGAGCAGATGGAGCAGATAAACACAAGGCACAGTAGGCTAGACTGGCACAAAGAAGAGCAGAGCAGACCAGTGAGGAGCAGAGCAGAGCTATCCAGTGAGAGAAGTGGCCTGGCCCCAGCACCTCCTAACAGAATGCTATTTTCACAGCTGTCCTATATCACAATTGAGCTGTTTGCACTGAATAAAGTTTCCTTCTTAATCACACCCCAAAATGAGGATTCCTGTTGGTACTGAACTGACTCCAATGACCTTCAGCTGACACTTGTCTGGACTTTTAACAACTAAGAGAACAGAAAGCTACAGAATCTGTCAGCTGGAAAGGGAGCACTGATAGGGTATGGCGGAAGATACTAGTTAAAACCATGTCAAGACTTTGTTGAGAAGAGTTCAGAATGTTCATCAAGTTGTTTCTATTTGTTAAAAGTCCTTGAAGTAAGAGGCAACCTGGAGTGGTAAAGGAACAGATAGTATTTGAAGATGATTGGAACACAGAGTGAGGGAAGGTTGGAGGAGTGAAAAGAGGCCAGGTCGGAAGCCTTGTTAAGGTGTACTTTATTCTGGAGGCAAAGAAAAGCTGTATATTACAATCAAATTTGCATTTTAGAATAAACTAACAGTGTGGGGAGTGGGGTGAAAACGGAAACCATTTAAGCAAGAGATGATGATTTGTGAATGGCAGTAGGGATGGAGAAAAGTGGTCAGATTGAAAGGTACTTAGGAAGAGAACGATCATGAATTGCTAATAGAGGAAAAGGCCAACAAAGCTTCTCTTTTCAGCTGATCCCAGAAATGCTGTCCTGTTTCCACTTCCTGGCCCGCAGTTCATTAGTTGCTGGACCAATGCCCAGGTGAGCCATTTGGTTCTCAGAGGTTTTGTGCTTAGGGTGGCTGCCGTCCCTTGTTGGTACCAGCAGTACCTTATCACACAACACCCCTAGCAGCTTGAGGAGGCAGGCTGCACCTCAAGTATCGTTCCAGTTTCACAGTGCCATCCCAAATCCTGATGTTTAAGTGACTTGCCCAATCCCCTATAGCGGGTTTTTTAAAAAGACAGTACCCAAAATACAATGCCTTGGACATAGCAATGTAAACAACTAGAGCCTGGTGACCAGCTGTCTCGGCCTTTCTCAAGGTGAGCACGTGTTCCACGGCAGAGGCTCACTCAGAAAATGTAGCAAGATAGTCGTGTGCCAAGGGTGGGAAGTGCACCCTAAGAGATGGGGAAGTGCATTTATAGCGGAAGTCCAAGGGCCACCCGGATACTTGAGGCAGTGCGCATGCGCAGGTCCGGCCACGGAAAATGAGGGGAAGGACCGGATAGGAGTGGGTTGGCTCTACATCCGCCTGACCAATCCACATTTCCTTAGTGGAACCCATGCCAAGGACCGATATCTTACCGTCTAGCTGTGAGCACCGCACCTTTGGAGTCCCCAGGATCAAACTGACTGAGTTCGGGACCGGAAGCGCCCTCCGCTTCCTCGGCCTTTCCGGGGCAGAAGACTTTGAAGCTCATTGGCTAGTGGAGATCGGAAAAGGCTGGGTCTCTCCGCAAGCTCGTGGGGCATTGTGGGTGTTGTGGTTTGGAGGTTGCAGTCCAGACTCACAAGACAAAGTTTTGAGGCTAGTAGGTCGCAGAGAAGTTGCCTGCACAGGAGAATCGGGTGTGAGGCAGCTGCGTGGGTGTGGCTTTGTTCTATTTCTGTTTCGGTGAGACCTAGCTCGTTGTGTCTAGCTTTCAAGGACCTTCGTTTCGTCCCATACCGTAGACTTCCCCAGGTATAAAATCTCTTGTCGTCTAGACTCCTTTATTCTTTGTAGCCGACTCCGACTCGCCTTAAATTCCTCTTCTCCTCTACCTTACTCACAGCCAGCGTCTGAATCCTTCTCCATCCTTCTTTTGCCCGTGTATACCTTTTCTTGGCGTTGTTCTAGACAGAGCCCCTCTAGCTTCTTGCCCTGGCCTGTTAATCATGCCAAGGGTCCCAGGAAAAGGATTCCATAGGAAATGTTTGCAGGCAAAAGCAGATCTCAGTCTCCCACTTCAGCAGCCTTGCAGTTCACTTCTTTTTTCCCCTCTTCTGATCATTGCCTTTTTTCTGGTTCCACATCTGTGCAGCCTCTTTGGTGGACAGCCCTTGGTTAGAAACGGTCACCTTTAGTCCTGTTACTTTGTCTCTGGCCTCCATAGTTTGGTAATACTACAGAGGGGCCAAACCTGGCTTGATTTATAGGACAGAGGGGGGAAATGAAACAAACTGGAGTGAATAAAAAAAGAGAGAGAGACCGCTAAACTAGGTTTCATAGAAGTCAAGGGAAGGAGTGGTGGGGAGAAAATGCAGACAACTGTAAATGAACAACAATAAAGTAATTTAAAAAAAAAAAGAAGTCAAGGGAAGAGATGGTGAAGGAGAAAAACTTTTCTTTATGTGTCTTCACAAAATGTTTGGTACTGACTGTGACCAGGACTCTGTGAGCTCGTTGCTGGGGATACAGTACCCCCAAACCATGCAGATGCTGGGGGTACAGTCAGTGAGGACAGACATACAGGTAAGCAGCAGTGCAGGATGGCATCAGGCTGTCTTCTGTGGACTTCGCCTGTGTTCCTCTGCTCATTCCCATGCCTCTCTCAGGTCATTCCAAAGTATTTTGCCTCTTTATGTCTCTCTGTGCTCCATGCTCTTTTTTTTTTAAAGAGAGAGGGAGAGAGAAATATGGATTTGTTGTTCTTCTTATTTGTGCAATCATTGGTTGATTCTTGTATGTGCCCTGACCAGAGATCACACCCACAACCCTCCAGGGCTGTTCCATGCTCTTCTTCCCACTCTCAAGCTCCCTTCTTTCCTTCTCCTGACCCAAGCTGGTTCTTCTTGTATCTTACTGTTTTGTCACTCTGACAACTATGTTGATAGGGGATTTAGCAACAGAGATTCCTCCATGCCTTCCCTTCACCTTTATGTGAGAAATGTCTATTAACCTTCTCATTTTAGGACTCTGCATTCTCTCAGCATTTTTGCACATTGCTTGTACTAGAATGACTTGCAGATCTTTCATTCTCAGTGCTCCAGGATTATGGAATACAATGCAACCCAAATCGACTTAATTCTTCTGCTGCATATTTAGTACTGTGAGAAATCTGAGTTTTGAGAAGTTAGTCTCATGGAGACAGTAATCAGGAATGACCCTTTAATATGTGATGAGAAGTAGAGTCCTGTACAACTGGGGAAGATATGTTTTAGCATTAAAAAGTAAAACAAAATAAAACAAAAAGGAAACAAACCAAAAACATGCCTTAGTGGGTTAGCTAGGCTAGAGCAGGAGATATTTTTGAACTGTTAATTGCGAAATCTTTTTGCCTAACCTACTCTAAATGATGTTATTGGAGTCAATGCAGTGTGTGTGTATGTGTGTGTGAATTTCTGAACAATAAACAATCTAATAACCATGCTTAGTTAGTTTAAGAATGCTTTATAATATCTGTGTATAAAATATATCTGTAAATAAAAAGATAATATCTTTTACCTTTAAGGTTCTTTTTAAAAAGATTTTATTTATTGATTTATAGACAGAGGGGAAGGAGGGAGAAAGAGATGGAAAGAAACATCAGTGTGTGGTTGCCTCTCATGCACCCCCATCTGGGGACCTGGCCTGCAACCCAGGCATGTGCTCTGACTAGGAATCAAAACTGACCTTTGGTTAGCAGGCCCACACTCAATCCACCAAGCCACACCAGCTAGGCCTATTAGAGTTGTTTATGGTTAATACTAGCTTCATTGGCATTCCTTGATAATGGTACCACCAGAGAGAAATGAAACTTCATATTTCATTATGTTTAAAATAATTCCTCTCCAAGCTCCTACATGATTTAATCCCCAGCTACTTTGCTAATCTCACCTCCTACCCTCTTCCTTATGGTCACTCTGCTGTAGCTAACCTAGTTATATTGCTTTTTCATGAACATGTCAAGTATAGAATACTCTCTAGAATACACTTTATTTTTCCTTCCTTCCTTCCTCCCTTCCTCTCTTCCTCCCTTCCTTCCCTCCCTTCCTCCTTCCTTCTTTTTCTTTCTCTTTTTTAGATTGTTAATCCTCACCTGAGGATATGTTTATTGATTTTAAAGGAAGAGGAATGGAGAGAGAAAGAGCAAGAGAAACATCAATGTGAGAGAGACACATCGATCGGTTGCCTCCTATATATGGGAATCAAACCCACAACCAAGACATGTTCCCTGACCTGGAATCGAACCTGCCACCCCTTGGTGTATGGGATATTTCAACCAACTGAGTCACTCGGCCAGGGCAATACTTTTCTTTTTTAAGGTAAAATTGTTCATGGAATTACTCAAATAGTCATCTCATCAGAGAGTCCTCTAACCACCCCACCTTATCTAATATAGAGCTTTTATCAGTTTATCCCTATGTCTTCCTTAATTTTCCTCTAGTATTATCACCACTTGAAAATATTATATATTTGTTTACTTTCTTATTGTCTGTTTCCCAAACCAAAAAATAAGTTGCATGATAGTATGGTCCTAATCTGTCTCCTTAGTACCTAGAACATGGTATGTAGAAAGCAGTCATTTGTAGAATGAAGGGCTTTTTAAAAGAACGTTTACAGAGCACCTATTATGTTTAACCCACTGTGTGTATAGTATGGAGCATACAGAAATGAATAAGATATAGTTCTTAACTTAGAATAATCTATAATCTAGAAGAGCTATATAATGATCTATTTAAGAATATTTCAGAGACATTGAAATTAAGAACAATCTAACAATGGCTGGAGGGGAAAGGGGAGGGAACAGTGCGGGGAAGGGTTTCCAGGAAACACTGTAAAGGACACATGGACATAACCAAGGGGTAGGGTGGGAGCGGGGGAGGGGGGTGGGATTGGCTGGGGTGGGGGGAATATGCAGACAACTGTAAATGAACAATAAAGTAATTAAAAAAAATAAAATCAATAAACATAAAAGAATATTTCATTAAATTGTAGTTAAGCATAAGTTCATAAGTCTGAAAAGCTAGTGTCAACTTTTATGTTTTTGGGATGAGGAATTATTTGTTCTACTTTCATGCTTCTGAACTGACTTATGTGCTACTCTGTTAGGTCTGGGACCACCTTCTCTCCACGTCCTTGTGTAGGAAGGATGAGCCTGGCCAAGCAAGGAGCACATAAAATAGACAAACTTTCCTGTTGAGTCTCTCTACCATTCTCTGTAGTGACAGCAGTAGTCAAAATATACCACTAAAACTTACTTATGTCATTTCTGCAGATTGTGGAGGGTGAATAGAATTCACTCATGTGCTTATTTACATATATGTTATGCTTTTTTCTCTGTGAATTTGGTTATTTTTCTCAGTTCCCTGGGTCTGGCAAAATTACTTTCCAGAGGTTCAGCCAGTAAACTATTTTGAGCCATAAAGTTAAAGAACCAGTTTGGAAAACGAAGCCAGCCTCACATGGTCCTCATGGGGAGTTTCTTGTTCTTAAGTGGGAAGATCATTCTATTTTGGGCTGAGAATCAATCCTACCCTCAGGATTCTGAATTCCAAGACCTTTGTCAGAATCTCAGGCATTCTGTTACCTGGAAGTGACTAATTCTGTGAACTCCAAAAGGAGCTGTTTGGCTGCTATTTGTTCGTAGCAGAATGAATTCTTTTAGGTTACTACCTTATTTTTGACCTATAACATGTCTCATCTTAACTATTGATTTTGCTTTTGTCTGATCTCTTTGCCTCCAATCTTGCCATCCAAGGCATCCAGTTTACTGCCACCAAAGTGATTGTCAATATCCACAAATCTGACCACAACTCTTACTTAAAACCCTTCAGTTGGTAACTTCTCAGTGGGCATCACAACCATCAACTTCTCTCCTACTCTGACTCCTGTTTACCTTGACATCTTTATCCTCCATCATATCCTTTCTCAATTGATGATCCAGAAATATGAAATTTGATTATATTACTAATCTATTTATATTACTACCTTATATTTATTAATTTGGCTATATTACTATTTTAATGTTTTGTGTGTTCTCTTTGCTTAGAATGCTCTTTCCCTTAGTCCTTGCCTTTCTGCAGTCACTGGTCTTTCACAGCACAGCTTAAAGAACATGTCTTTCAAAAGCTTTAATAACTCTTCTCTCTACACAACATAGTCAAGTTTCTCCCTGCAATGCCCCATTTTGATAAAAAGAAAACACATACTGTACTTACAGATCTCTTTCTACCTACTTGATTGTAGGTCCTTTGAAAGTGATCATGTAGAAGACTATCTTCATGCTATTTAGGAGTACAGGTCTTGGAGTCAGGTTCACATTTCAGAATTAGCTCTGCCTCTTGTGGCCTATATGTCATTGGCCAATCACAACACATTGATTCTGTTTCTTCTTCAGTAAAATGATCTAATTTTATTCATTTTGGTATCCCTGGGTTATTTTTCCCAAAGAATGTGCATTTTTTAAGATTTTATTACTTTAATGTTGTTAATTTACAGTTGTCTGCATTTCCCTCCCTCCACTCCCCCCCCACCAGCCCAGCCAATCCCACCACACTCCCACCCTACCCACTGGCTATGTCCATGTGTCTTCCATAGTGTTTCCTAGACACCCTTCCCCTCACTGTTCCCTCCCCCCTCCCCTCTGGCCACTTTCAGATTGTTCCCAATTTCAATGTCTCTGGTTATATTTTGTTTGCTTTTTTCTTTTGTTGATTATATTCTACTTAAAGGTGAGATCATATGGTATTTCTCCCTCACCACCTGGCTTATTTCACTTAGTATAATGCTCTCTAGTTCCATCCATGTTGTTGCAAAGGGTAGGATCTCCTTCTTTCTCTCTGCTGCATAGAATTCCATTGTGTAAAAATACCATAGTTTTCTCATCCAGTAATTTACTGATGGGCACTTAGGTTGCTTCCAGCACTTGGCTATTGTAAATTGTGCTGCTATGAACATTGGGGTGCATAAATTCTTTTGGATTGGTGTTTCAGGGCTCTTAGGGTATAATCCCAGCAGTGGAATTGCTGGGTCAAAAGGCAATTCCAGTTTTAGTTTTCTGAGGAAATTCCATACTGTTTTCCACAGTGGCTGCACCAGTCTACAATCCCACCAACAGTGCACTAGGGTTCCCTTTTCTGCACATCCTCTCCAACACTTGTCTGTTGATTTGTTTATGATGGCCATTCTGACCGGTGTCAGGTGGTATCTCATGGTGGTTTTAATTTGCATCTCTCTGATGGCTAGTGATGCTGAGCATCTTTTCATATGTCTCTGTGCCCTCTGTATATCCTCCTTGGAGAAGTGTCTGTTCAAGTCTTTTGCCCATTTTTTAATTGG
>VMDR010001971.1:0-104807 GCA_007922815.1 Macrotus californicus
CCTTTCCTGGGGTGGAGAGATGGCAGGACAGCTCTTTGTGGGTCTGAGTTTTCTGGGTCTACTGCATTTTATTTATAAATAACACACTAATGACATTTATAAATGACATTATGGACATTTTCTCCAAAGAGTTACCCTATGTGCTGTCAAAGTTTAGCCTCAGCTATCATGATGATTTATGACGACTTCACCGAAAGGAAAAGGGAGATCCAAGAGCTTAACAGAATCACTCAGTGAATGAGGGACAGGGCCCAGGCTACAGCCTCTGTCTCTTAATACCAAGCAAATGTTCAAACCTTTTTTCTGGTCTGTGCAGTCTCGGCCCCTGGAGGGATGGGAAGTGCCAGCTCTCTCCTCCCCTGAACTCACCCAACAGGGGAACTTTGAAGTCCACGCCAACCTATTGGCCTTGCTAGGCGTTCGGTCCAGAAGAACCTTGCTTGGCAAATTCTCTTTCTGAAATGGGGGATGTCTTTCTACCCATTCAGGAGGAGGAGTTCATTGATTGGTGGAGCAAATTCTTTGCCTCGATTGGGGAGAGGGAAAAGTGTGGCTCCTACTTGGAGAAGGACTTTGACACTCTAAAGGTAAGGCCTCTCCAAGTGTTCTCATCTGCCATTTCCTGGGCACATGCAATGGGCAGTAGGAGGAACAATGGAAAAAGAATATATATATGTACATGTGTACACACACATATGTATGTATATGTATATGTGTGTTTATATATGTTTATATATATGTATATTTATGTTTGTTTCTTCATTTGGTGCCTGAACTGAATAATCCTAATAAACTAATTGAGGTGAGAAAGGTTACCTACAGATTTAGAGCAAGAAGACATTGTGGCCTGGGATAACCAAGAAAGTATTTTTGGGAGAATGCTAGAAAGTTCTGAAGTATTTATGGGTGAAATGATGCCTGGGGTTTGTTTTAAAATGTTCAAAAAAATAGTAAGGGGGAAGATAGGTGGTATGGGTGGTCCTCTAACAGATTTTCAAAATATTAAAAATTATTGAAATTGCAAAATATTGAAAATTGTTAAAACTTAAAGATGAGTAGATAGGGATTTGTTATACTATTCTGTATCTTTTGAAGTTATTTGAACTTTTCTATAATAAAGGCTTGTATCAAAGTAGAAAGGAAAGTCCTTTGAGAATGTTGCTCTGATTATCCCACACCTACAATTGGGACAGAAATTACCTAGTAAATATAAAAATATGGTAAACTTTCTTTCTGTGAAAATAAGAAAAGAAGCCCACCCAAACAAGCAGAAAGACAAAACCAGGAAGCAGTCAGAAAAATTCTGTTATTGTGAAGAAATTTCACAAGTACAATTATGCTTTTCAAAAGTAGCCTACTTTTAAAAAAGATAACCAGAGGTGACTCAAAATTGCTTCCCAAAGGAGTATGTAGTGTCCTAAAGAGGGTTGCCAGATAAAATTCAAGATAATCAGTTACACTTGAATTTCAGATAAGCAGTGAATATTTTAATATAAGTATGCTTCAAATATTTGAAATGTAAATTTATTTATTTGAAATACAAATTTAACTAGCTGTCCTACACTTTCATTTGCTGAATCTGGTTGCCTTTCTTAGAGAAGGACAGCAAAAGTTGTGAGACTATGGGAGAGGCTCAAGGAGCATCCTCTAGGGGACTTGATGAATGGGAGGTGGGACTCATTGAAGGAGTAGGTGGCTAGGACTTTCAGGTAACTCTGCTGGCTGAAAGCTTTTGGTGCATACTCTGGAGCGTGATGTCACAAGGTGTTGGCTCCAGGTGAATTGTATCTGGGGACCTGGACACACCGAGACAAGACCTTAGGCAGCAAATTCTTCATTGACTTGGTAGTTGGGTGTGTGAGGCTTGGCAAAGAGACAGAGCTATTTATGTACCAGGAAGAAGGTCTGCCACATTAGGTTTGGCATGTTTTTACTGTAGCCTTGCCAAAAAAATGAGAAAAACCAAGTAAGAATGAGAACTCCTGCTAGGGTGGCCCATGACCCTGGCCCTTCGCTGCTCCTTCGGATGTTGGATAACTGAATTGGCTCCCAGCCCTCCAGCTTGACCTCTCTGAGGAGATCTCTGACGGTGTCCAAGTGAAGAAGGGCTGTCTGAAACAGTGCACTCAACCTGTCACTGGGGAGAAACCAGACCTGGAAAGAATGCTGGCCCTTCAAGGATAAGTAAATAGAAGAAAACCACCATCACCAACATGAGTCTTTGAAAAACAGCCTGTAGCATTATGGAGTAAATGGAGTACACAGTGTGAAAACACAAAAATATATTTTGGTGATTACTAGCATGCAGAAAAAAACCAACTCATAGTCTCACTTGCAAAAGATAAAAAATAAAAGATACAGTAAGAAGGCATAAAAACCCCCAGTAATCATAGAAAAACACAATAGAAAAAGGATGAAATATATTAATTTTCCTAATAAAGTAGGTTAAATGCCTCTGTTCAGTAGATTAAATGCCTCAGATTATATCAAAAGTTAAAATTCATTACTGTCTTTCAAAGACATGTCTAAAGCAATACAGTTTAGAATGGCTGAAAATTAAATATTTTGGCAATCAAAATAAGATCAGTGCAAACAAAAGAGAGATGGAATTTAATTTTTAAGCAAAGGAAACAAAATGGAGTCTTTTATATAAATAAAATGTGTACATCTGCATGAAACTCCCAAACATGTTTGCACAATAAAGCTGAGAAATGCTGAAAGCAAAAATGGTAGGAATATATAAACTAATAGTTCACACGAGTGAAAGCATGACGTGACAGAGACTAAAGTTGCAGTGGGGATTTTAATGGGCCTCTCTTCTAGACAGATGCAGCAGCAAATAAATAAACAGGGAAATAAAAGACATAAATACCAAGGTAGATATTTTTAAGCTATGTTAAAAGTAGCTTTACAATAGGGAATAATAATAATAAAGAAAAGAGAGAGTACATTTTTTCCTAATGCTCAGAGAACACTTACAAGATTCGATCATATGTTAGTTTAGTAATATGTTACCAAAAGCAAAAATCATACAAGACAGATTAAACTGTAATAAGATGAGAAATTAATAACAAAAGTTTAAACAAAAAGACCAACCACTTAGACATTTAAAAAAGTATTTTATTGGGACTTCCAGTACGAACATGGCTGCATACGTCAGCATTTTTCCCCTTTTCTTCTGGAGACCATTCAAACCCACAAACTCCATTTTCAGTAAAAGTTGGAAACAAATAAACCTCCCAGACTCCAAAATACATGTAAGGGTTGTCCAAAGGCAACTGGAACTGGGGAGAAGCCACTCAGCAGTAAATTAGGAGGTGATGCACGGAAGTGATGAAAGGTCACAGTGGTAGGAGATCTCAGAAAACCCCGTACTTCCTAATAAAAGAATGCCGATAATTATTTAAGACAGGTTACAGGTACATGGGGGCGTATTATCTATTCTCTTTACTATTGTGTGTGCTTGAGAATTTTATTAAGTAGTTAAAAATATAGTTACTGAAATTGAGGTTTAACCATAAAATAGAAAACGTCTATCCCTTGTTTCCCACAATGAATATGGGAACTTGGAAGACAGACTCATGTGTTGACAAAAGCCTCTTAGAGCCTTTTTGATTCAGAGAAACCGAGAAGGTGGAGCTACACAAGAGTCACACAGACGGGCTATATTTTCAAGAAGCTGTCTGTATCTGTGGTGGAACAAAAGAAGTAATTCATCCAGGAAAATCTAACACATTTAAGGACACGTAATAATAAAGAGTAATAGCATTAGTTTCAAAATGTTATGAAAAAAGAAGAGAAAATATAAATCATAGTCAAAGAAGAAGATATGCACTCACCAAAAAAGGTTGCTGAAGAGCAGACAAGATAAAATATTTCACTATAAACTTTTTAGAAATGGGCAGCCAGCATGCAAAGCAGAAATGAAAGAGCTCAAAGGATCATAGATAAGAAGAGGTGAGACATGAGCTGATAGGGTTCAGGAAAGGAGAAGGAGACATGAGACTGGAAGGAGCCCAGTGTGGAATGGCCATACTGGAAAATGCAGGAAGGGGTATAGAGGACAGAAATGGTAAAAGTAAGCAAAACAAAATGAAAATAAAGAAGGCGTTCTAGAGACAATGAAGAGAAAATGACATCGAAGTCAGGGAAAGGAGATCCAACATTTGCATAATTGGAGTCTGAGGAAGACAACCAAAACAATAAAATAAACAGTTTAATAAAACTTGACTGAAATGGAAGGATACTTGAATATACATATTAGAAAGCCTACTTTGTCTCAGCACAAATTGAACCAGTTTGGTCAATCCTGAGGCATATCCTGGCATATGTTAGTGGCCATTAGAGGTAAAGAATATTTGGGGGTAGTCATGCCTCTTTTCTTCCAAAAAATATGACATCATTTAAAATAAAAAAAAGTCAAGCTGGCTTCAATTTCTTCACCCAAAGACAATAAAGTGCCATCTGTTGATCATGAAGGAAAGAAAGGGTGGCCGAGGATATGTGTTCAGCCGAGCTGCCTTTCAGGCACAGGGGCTGTGGACACCCAGGCACGCGTGTTCAGTGATGTGGTTCCCATGAGCCCGTCTTCGGAAACTCCGAGGGAATAAACGTTCCATCTAGGAGACCACTGAGAACACCACAGCAAAAGGATTGGTTGTGACCATGTTCCATCTTAGACCTAAAGTCAAAATAAATGGAAGGGTCAGGGTGACAGGACATTGTATAAGTGTATATACTGAAAATGTACAAATGCTAAAACTGACAAAAATGAAATGGAGCAGAAAGCATGATGACAGGATGCACAGTAAAGACACTGATTGCCATATCATAGAGCAAATAGTGTTGACGTTATTTACAATTGGCAAGTCAGATGATAGGTGTATAAGCAAATTATAAGCACAGAGTACGGGGTACATATTAAGGAAGATAATATTCTCAAATACTGGGTGATGGAGAGGGGAAGGGTAGGAGATAAAATTTAATTAATTAATCGTTGCTGTAGTAGGGAATTTATAAATACTGTTCCTAAGTCGTATAGGAATAAGTGTATCTTAGTATATATAAATTTATAATAATATTAGAATATAAACCCAGGTAATCCTAGATGTCAGAAGAATCACACACATACGCACATATGCACAACAGACCATGCAAGCACAGATTAAACAAAAATCTATGACACTAGAAAATTATAAGTATATAACTGTATAAATATAAGCATAAAACCAGACTAAAAATCTACATCACATCAATGCATGTTGTATCAATCATTTATTAATAACAAAATTTAAATCAGATATGAAAACAAAATCAAACTCCAAAATGGAAGATGTTCATAAAGGCTAAAAATAAAAAATGGGGAAAATGTGTACCTGGCAAATGCAAGTACAAAGAAAGCAGAAGTCACAATCTTCCATCTTCATGTTAGATGAGAGCATATTCACGTTCCCCAAAGTAAGTGAGACAAAGAATGGCCCCCAACAATGCTACATGGTGCAATTCCAAGAGACGCCAGTTTTGAGAGTACCTCTGTCCTAAATAACACAGCATCAATATTTGCACGACAGAAATTATAGGAGATATGAGGAGAAATGGAAGCATGCTGGTGGGTAGGGGGAGAATTTAGTTCTCTTCTTTCACCTCACATCAAGTCAAGGGCTCAGAAACGCGAGAGGAAATAGAAGGCCAGCATGGCTGTTAACGTGATTAAACCCCGGAGCCTGAAAGTAGACTACACAGCTATGAAAACTGACCATGTAACAGTCCGTGAGGAAAACCCTGATACATTTTAAGAAGTGGTGATACCACTGACGATGTTTTTTTATTATAATACCGTAAAATTAGAACTTAATAACAAGATCTAAAGCCTCAAGAGTCTCTTCTATCTAGAATTTTTTTTTAAAAAACCCTCTGTTTTAGCAATTCTTGGTGGAAGAGAAAATACAAACCAAAATTGCAAAATACCTGGGAAATGATAAAATGCTTCATATTAGAATTTACTGGTTACAGCTAAAGCAGGTGTTCAGAAGAAGTTTACAGCCTTAAAACATACTAATTAAAAAGAAAGAATGAAAATGAATGAAGCACCTGGCTGTTGGATCAAATAATAAAGTAAAACTATGGTTATGGAATGCCAAGAAAATGAAAATGAAAACATTATACAGCAAAAACCAATGGGCCAATGCCAAGGCAGTGGTAGGCAGAGGCAATTTCATAGCAAGAACTATTTTTCTTATCAGAATAGAGGGAGCAGAGTAAATAAAACTTCAGCTGAAGAAGTTAGAGTAAAACAAACTTAAAACAATAGAAAGAAGAAAATGATAAAAATAAAATCAGAAATAAGGAACTAGAATAGAGAAAATGGTACAATTGACAGATAAAAAGTGGTCCTTTGATTGAAATAAGTCTATAATAGAGCAAGAAAAAATTCAAAATGATACATATCAAATGTTAACCAAATAATAAGTTGTTCTTTTTTGAGAATCAGAATATAAAGCAATACTAATATTTCCTTTATATTTACTTGTATTTCATAATTTTTAATAATGAACCTACATCACTTGTATAATTAATTCTTTCTTGGAAGAGATAGAACTTGAGTTAGACCTAAATGAGAAATAATATCTAGCAATGGGAGAACTTAACCTGAAGTGTCAGTTTCCAATATAGCCAATTTAGCATACATGCAAAGTTATTGAGTATCATTATTTATTAGGTATAGATTACCACCTATAATAGAAAACCACTGCCTTGTTTAGATCTAAGGAATTCCAAAACAGCACTCTAACAAATAAAAGTCATTGGCTGCTTGAGAGGAATGAAATAAATAAATTGAGTTCGCTGATTTAAAGTGACGCTCAAAAGACACGCCCGGCCGGCGTTCGGTACCATTGCCATTGGGACATCCTGGGCAGCGAGCCCTGTGGCTGGACATGCTGACCCCTGAATTTTCCAGAGTTCTGTCCTGATCCTCAAATATTGATAAAACATCAGTTAGCTTTTTATGTATTTGTTTGACTATGATCTTATTCGCTTAAAAAATGTACCACCTATGTATATGACGACTCTCAGATAACCTGGAATACTGCATTAATCAGAAAACCGTATTCCCCGGTGGGGCTGAATAAATGTCTTTCTCTCTTACTCCCTTCTCCTGGTGTTCTTCCCTCTGTGTTCCCTCTCTTTAATCTCCTGGTTGTCTCTGTCTTTGTTCTTCTTTCTCTCTCCTGCCTCTCTTCCTTCTCGGCCCCCTTTTATCTCCGCCCATCCCCCCTGCCCTCCTCTTTGCCTGTAATTCTCTAATTTGCTTGTGGCCTTTCCCCCTTATTTTCTTCTCTGTCTCTTGTCTCCCTCTCCTTCTTCCTCTTCCTTTGATCCCTCTTCTTTCTGTCTTTCCCTATCCCCTTCTCTTGTCCCCCCATATGACAGGTCTATGACACAGAACTGGAGAATGTGGACGCCTTTGAGGGCCTGTCTGACTTTTGTAACACCTTCAAGCTCTATCGGGGCAAGACCCAGGAGGAGACGGAGGACCCATCTGTCATTGGTGAATTTAAGGTAAATCCTTGAGGACATGTTCTTAATCCAGGGAGGCCTAAGCCTGCAAGGGCAGCAGTAAGTGAAGGGGGCAAGGGCAGGGGTGCTGTAGAATATCCATGATGCCTGTAGTGCTGATGTTGGTGACCATGTGGACAATGTTCATGACCATGTGGGTGATGGCGATGGTGATGCTGCTGATGCACAATCTGATGGCGGTGATGGGATGGCACTGGGCTTGATGATCTCGGTGGTGATGAGTCTGGAAAAGATGAAAGTAATGGTCATAGTGGTGACTGTGCTGGTGACAATGATGATAAAAATGAAAGCTGACTCCTCCTCCTTTTCAGGGTCTTTTTAAAATTTATCCCCTCCCAGAAGACCCAGCCATCCCCATGCCCCCAAGGCAGTTCCACCAGCTGGCTGCCCAGGGGCCTCAGGAGTGCCTGGTCCGCATCTATATCATCCGAGCATTCGGCCTGCAGCCCAAGGACCCCAATGGGAAGGTAACATTTCTAGAGTTCTCACCTCCACCCAGAGGTACAGATAGGCTGCAGAATCTGGACACAACTCCACTCCAGGAAATTCACAGCAATCCAGGGAAACCTGACAAATACACAAAACTGAGATGTGGCTGGATGGGGAAAAGGGCCAAGTGCTCTAGGAGTTCAGAAAAGGCCAAAGTCAGTGTAAGACATTGGAATAAAGGAGACTTCTTGAAAAAATAGGATTCTTAAGGATTGATGGAGTTTTGATAGCTGGAGGGGGGAGAAGAAAACAGTATTTTAGTGGGCATCAAAAACATTGGCAGAAGTTTGCCAGAAGACTCCTTAGTGTGCATTTAGCACAAGGATGAGGTATAAGGATAGGCGACATCGAAGATGTAGGCTGGGCCTAGACTTCATGGGACTGTCCATGGTGGGGGAAAGAACAGTGGAACGGGATCAGTACCCTTGCCTGGATGGGGTGGAGCCCGAGGCAAAAAGAAAAGTCAGTAATGCCAATCCTGTCTTTATTTAAACTCTTGATAGTAGACTGTTGGCAATGATTTTAAGTTTTTAAAATATTGCATTAAAATGTTGTTTATCTTGATTACTGAGGTTTTTTGGCCCTCCATTCAATTTTGTGCCCAAGGCAAGTACCTCACTGCTTCACTGTAGACCTGGCCTTGAGTGAGAGATGGGAATTTGAAGGAGGGCAGGGGTCTGGAGTTATGGGGAGGTGGTGGGGGAGAGGCAGAGTAAAGTTGGAAAGAGAGAGAAAGAGGGAAGAGCAGAGGCAGGCGTGGAGGCGACTGGAGTTCAGGGCTCTGAGGCTAGCATTCTGTCCTGTCACCTTAGATAGGTACAGGCCTAGCCTGTGTCCTTGAAGTTGTGGGTAAAGGCTGGATGTCCTACACTTGGAGCCCTGCTTTTCAAGGTGAGAAGTCATAGCTGCCCCTGCTTTTCTGGGAAGTCACAGAGCACAGTAGAGACATCCCCAGACCAGGCACAACCAGTGGCCTCCAGGATGTGGTTGTGGCCAATGGCCAATCAATGCACTTCCAGACTTCTTGATGCCAAGACTGATGCTGAGTGCTCTCCAGCCCCAGCTGTCCCCGGAGGCTTAGCTGAGAGGAAGCTGCTGCTTGCAGGAGGCATTCAGGAAAGGCCAGGGCTGGGTTGGGCTGACACAGTCTGGCCCTCTCTCTCCCTTTCATCTGCTGAAGCAGAGGTCACAGAGAGGACCCCAGCTTGACCCAATCACATGTGTCATACAAAATGGTGTGTTTTTGTCCAATGGATATGAATTCAAGATTGTCAAATGCTTCTTGAATCTAAGAACGAGGGAAGGAAAGATCAGTGCCCATTGCATGGGAGTAGCTCCCAGACTTCCTGACTTGATTGCTCTTTGGATGAGACTTACTTAGTTTGGAGAAAGGAGAATCACAGAGGAAGACTAGCAGCTCTTCCTCTAGGAGTCGTAAGAGATGGCATGTGGTGTCCCGATATTAAGTAATACACTGAATTCACAAAGCAGTATCTACCTAGTTAGTGGTGGCCACTCAGCCCTGCAGCAAGGACCCAGTCCGCCTGGGGAAGTGCCAGAGGATATCATCCTGCCCACATCCTCCTTCTCCCAGTGGGGAAGTGGATTGGGAGTATGGAGGACTCAGGTACCCCACGTCCACTGCTGGACTGTGGCTAGAAGCCCACATCAGAGCCAAGTGGTGTGGCCTGCAGGATGGGGTCTCTGGCCTGGCAGGATGACAGGATGGCAGCTCTTTGATGGCTGGCCACCTAGACCCACCTAGGGGCAGAGGACTGAAGAAGCCTCAAAGATGTGCTGGGAAAGTGATTTTGCCAAAACCTTTCTGTCTCCCCTTCAGTGTGATCCTTACATCAAGATTTCCATAGGGAAGAAATCGGTGAGCAACCAGGACAACTACATCGCCTGTACTCTGGAGCCTGTATTTGGAAAGTAAGTTGGGGGCAGCCTGGGCCTTGGGGTGGAGGATAACCCACAGCCCAGTAGGGGATGTGGCCGCCACTGGGAAATCCCAGGTTCCTGGAGCAAAGCTGTGTTCCCTAAGTGTTGCATGTCTAGAGGGGCTTAACCTCAGCGAGTTCTTCATTGTACGCTAAAGCTTGAATCCGGCCAGAAACTCCTAGTTAAACACGTAGACAATTACCTCAAAGATCAGAAATCTCAAGAGAAGCCCAGAGCATGCATTTGCTAGTTAGTCTGTTTTTTTTTTTTACATTAACTGTTTCTTTGGAATAATTTTAGATTTAGAAAAATGTTACAAAAGATAGCACAATTTCCATAATACCCTTCTCAATTTCCCCCACTGTTGACATCCTACCAAACCATGGTATATTTGTCCAAAGTAAAAAATTGATATTGGTGCATCACTATTTATTAAACTCTAGACTTATTAGGGTTCTTACCAATTTTCCCACAAATGTCCTTTTACTGTTCCAGGGTCTAATCCAGCATCACACATTGCATTTAGTGATTAATCTCTTTTATGGTTGCACCTTTGTCTGCAAGTGGCTAGAGAGAGGAAGGATATGAATTCAAGATTGTCAAATGCTTCTTGAATCTAAGAACGAGGGAAGGAAAGATCAGTGCCCATTGCATGGGAGTAGCTCCCAGACTTCCTGACTTGATTGCTCTTTGGACGAGACTTACTTAGTTTGGAGAAAGGAGAATCACAGAGGAACTGGCAGCTCTTTCTCTAGGAGTCGTAAGAGATGGCGTGTGGTGTCCCGATATGAAGTAGTACACTGAATTCACAAAGCAGTATCTACCTAGTTAGTGGTGGCCACTCAGCCCTGCAGCAAGGACCCAGTCCGCCTGGGGAAGTGCTGTTTTTGAGGGTGAAACAGTTTGGGGCTGTGATGAGCCACCACCAACCTGGAATTGGAAGGAAGGGCTGCAGAGAAGATGGGGGGAGGGTTGCAGAGAAGACAGAGGGAGCAGGTGTGGGATCTCTATTTGGTGAGATCCAGTGGCTGGCATGGGGGCACAGGGTCCTTGGTGACTGGGCAGCAGATTGGGCCTCTTCCACAACGAAGGGGTGGAGGTTGGAACTCAGGGCCAGGTTGGGGAGTGAGTGCAGAAATATGCCCCCCCCCACTTTGTCGGCCAAGCTGGTCTGCCTGGGGTTTCATGCCTCCCTCAGGTCACAGCAGAATTTCCTTCTTTCTACAGCCCATGTGTTGAACAAGCACAACTCAAGGGGTATAATCAAAACATCACTTGGTGTTTGTCTGCCGGCATCCTGTAAACGTTTATTCTGTCGGGGTTACCTTCCTCATTGCCTGGGCGGGAACTGTGGCAGGCAGGCAGGCGATTTTTCTGCCCATGTTTAGACAGTCCACTTTGTCATAAACCCGCAGTCTCAAGTTGGTAACCAGAATGCCCATTCCTGTGTAATTATAAGCACCCTGGATGGCTTGAGGGTTAATTGACCCCTCTCCCGGCTGGTCCACCTTGGGTAGAGCTGTGTAGAGCATGTGGATGCATGTGTGGAAGGAAGGCTTTGCCTCTCTGTCTAGTGTCTCCCCTCCCCATTCTGGCCAGCCACTTGGGGTTTCTAACTCGTGTGGGGACAGGACTAGGGTAACATGTTGGAGGAGAGGGCCCATCTCACTGTCCCTGTCATCCTGGCACCCTCTGGCTGTCAGGTGTTTAAAGCCAATTTATTTTCTTGTGAGTCCTCCCACTGTAGCTCTTGGGATGTGACAGACACTATGTCCCTTTAGCTGGTGGCCTCCATTCCCTGGTTCTCAGATGGACCTCTCCACAGTCTCACTGTTGGAGCCCCAGGCCCCGTGGGGTAGGATTCCAAGTGGCTCCAGTCTGGCCTTGTGGTGGCCCAGTCAAGTTGTGAGCAATGCAGTGCCTCCCAGTGCAGCCCCTGGTCCTCTCTGCCACAAGTGCTTCTGCTTCCCTGGGTGTGGGTCAGGCCTGTGTCTCCCAACTGCAGAGAACTCACTGGGCAGAAGGGCCAATACCTTTGCATTTGACCACCATGGGGCACGAGGGTCTCAGAGCATAGCAGGAGTTCTCTCCAAAGAAATTTTTTCATAAACCCTCTCTATCCTACTCTGGAAATAGGTGTGAAGCCCCAAGAGTCCTGGAAGTGGGTCCCAGGCCATTCCTTTGGTGAATTCCAGAGCACCTTGGTCTGGAGTTTCGTATTTCTTGTCTTCTGGTGTCCTGGTGGAAAATTCGGTTTTAATATTCTGTTTCAATTCATTCGTCCCTTCTATGGTCCATCAGATGGTTGCTATGTGCCCAGTCCAGGTCATTTGGGAAAGCCACGCATTCACACTCACATACTCAGATTAGCCCAGTACCAGCAGAGTGCAGTGGGAGGTGTGTGTTAAGAGCTACAAGAGACCCAAGGACAGTGGACGGCAGGGCTACTCCTGGGAGGGGAGGAGGAGGCTGGGCATGGCTTTCAAGCTCCCCATCTAGACTTGCTACCCCTTGAGTTCCCACTGTGCCTGGTGACATCAAGGAGCTGGCATTGTTCTGACATCTGCCCTCACCCCTGCAGGATGTTTGAGCTGACCTGCACTCTGCCTCTGGAGAAGGACCTGAAGATCACCCTCTATGACTATGACCTCCTCTCCAAGGACGAAAAGATCGGAGAGACGGTCATCGACCTGGAGAACAGGCTGCTGTCCAAGTTTGGAGCTCGTTGTGGGCTCCCACAGACCTACTGTGTGTAGGTGCACCAGGCAGGCTGCTTCTGTGACAGCAGCCCCATCCCCTGAGTACTGAGCACTCACTGTGTGCCAGCTCTGGGCTAAGCACTTCGCAGATGTCTTCTCTTACTCTGTCCAAGTGGGGTCTTGTCCCCACTCACAGAGAAGGAAACTGAGGCCCAGAGATGTTATGGCTTGTAAGTGGTGGGATTAGGATTTGAACCTGTCTGTTTAAGAACCTTGCTTTTTGTTATGTTGTTATAATCTGGTTCTCCTTCAGGCGTCACTGGAGCCTGTAGACAGAAAGAGGAAAGGAGGATTAGGAGAGGGAGACAGACAATGGGACACATGGGCCCCAGCTGGACCCTGAGGGGATTTATGTCAGGTGAAGTCATGTGTGGACAGCTTCCACCCACTTCCTACCAACTTGGCTCTTACTTGGGTCTGATTCCCTAAATCTGGAAAGTGGAAACATCTAAGTTCTGATTCTGTGTGCATGCATTTAAACAAGTCCTATTATCTCTGGGCCTCAGTTTCTCTGTTTGTAAAGTGGAGATCCCCAGTCATAATGAATGACCAGATGGGGTGCCCACTGTAAAAGTGAAGGCTGGATGATGCTTTGCGTGTGGGTACACAGGTCACTGCACACCCCTCTGCCCTCGTCAGTGTCCTGGAGCATCCTATCTTTGTCTTGTGTTTGGGCCTCAGCTCTGGACCGAACCAGTGGAGGGACCAGCTCCGCCCCTCCCAGCTCCTCCACCTCTTCTGCCAGCAGCACCGAGTCAAAGCCCCCGTGTACCAGACAGGCCGTGTGATATTTCAGAATAAAGAATACGCCATCGAAGAAATAGGTGAGCTACCAGATGGCCCTGAAACCACCATGGACTCGTCTTCTTCCTCTTCTCTTTTGTTGACTCTCTTGTCATAAAGGGGCTGACTAGACACAACCCACATCAGTAGAGTGTGGTCTGGAATCCTCCAGGGCGGCACAGATGGGCTTGGTACTTTGGGGATCAGTACTTTCCCATGATGCTGCTGTGAAAATAAGAGGTCAAGGTAGAGCCAAGGACAGAGCTCAGTCCAAAGCCAGATTGGGGCCCACCTGAGGGCAAATTTCAGAGGTGAGTCAGAAGCCATGGTCAGGGTCATAGTTAGGATCAGTGTGCTTCCGGATTTGGGTAGTCAGTCTTTGAACAGAGTTTGGGGTGTAGTCCACCTCTGATATAGTTTTGTACTTGAGTTGTACTAGCCTGCCAGCTTGTCCTTGATGGTACATTCTGAGCCTCCATGCACAGCTCCTGCACCTAAAGCATCCAAAGGGCAGGGAGGAAGCCCTGCAGCCCCCACCTTGCCCCTCGGTGTGCCTAATGCTTGTGCCTGAGAATCCCACTCCATGCTCCCTGCAAGTGTGCATAGGCCACATTGCCCACCCAGAGCAGACTCCCCGGTGGTGTTCATGGGCCCAGCTGTCTCCACATGTTCTGCTGGTTTCAGAGATGTCTGATGTCAGAGCTGGTGCTGAGGTTATAAAAGGAGAATAATGGTTTTGACTCCTCCATCCCAAATCCTCTCCTTTTTCTGTTTTCCTGACTCCCAGGTCATGGCTGAGCCAGCTCCTCTCCATTAGCCCCTGCCCCTGCCCCCATTCCCTTTTCCTATAGAAGAGCATGCATGTGTTTTAGGGGTGGTCTCACCTCCTTCTGCTAGTCTGTGAGCAGCTTTTGCACAGGGGCCAGGGCTCATGGTCATACATTTGTAGGAAAGGAAAGCCAGAGAGCTCGAGTTGGTGTGGTCTGACATCAGCCTGCTTTTACAGATAAGACTGTTGAGGCCGTGAGAGTGGTTAATGACCTGCCCATACTCACCCAGCCAGTTAAGAGCAGTGCCAGATTCCTGGCCCGGTGGTCCTTCTGTGATGCCCTAGTGCTTCCTTAGTGGCACCTATTAAAGTGGACAGGACAGGTTTGATGAATGTGTGTGTGTGCCCATCCACAGGAGACGGTGGACATGGGCACACCTGAATATATATACCTGTGTGTGGATGTGTGTATAGACATGTAGACCCTCTTACCCCCATCAAGGTCTCTTGTGGGAGTTCCAAGTTCTAGTTTCTGGCTGGTTGGCCAAGCTTGTCAGGGTCAGAACTACCCCTGAGTCCTCACCCATTCAGCACCAGTCCTTGGCAGGGAAGGGCTGTACCTGGAAAGCATGAGGGGGAGTGTTTATGTCCAGCCATGCACCTTTCCCAAGTGGGTATGTGGTCTCAGTTGCCCTGCTGACCACTGGGTGACTGCTCTGTGTTTCATTTCTGTTATCTGTAAAATGGGGATAAGAATATCACTTATTTTCCAGGGTTATTATGAAGATTGAACTTGTTAATACCTATGAGGAACAGTGCCTGTTATTGCTTTATAAGTTGCTGTTGTTGCTATTATTTTAGCTACTGCTACTAATAGAACCGCTTGCATGAACCAGAAAATAGCACTGAGAGCATGTAGATGCCCAGTCTGGGAGTAGAGGTTGCTGAGGCTCAGAGTTAGAAGCAGTCAGGGAGGGCTTCCTAGAAGGGGTGGGCTTTGGCAGGCAGGCAGTATTTGAATTGGTGGAAAAGTGGAAGAAGAGCTTACAGAGGAGGCTTGGTAGAAATCATGGCAATGAAGAATCTGGATTTTAAGCCTGGAGCCTGTGGACAGCGAGGTTTCCCTGACAGAGAGTGAGATATGAGGACCAGAAGAAGTATATCTGGGCTAGGGGGAGACTGCAGGGATTAAGGGCATCCCTAGGCCCCCAGGTCTCCCTACCATCTCTTGCTCACTTAGCACCCACAACTCTTTTGACTTCTCTCTGTGGCAGAGGCTGGCAGGGTCCCGAACCCACACCTGGGTCCAGTGGAGGAGCGTCTGGCTTTGCACGTCCTCCGGCAGCAGGGCCTGGTCCCAGAGCACGTGGAGTCTCGGCCTCTCTATAGCCCCCTCCAGCCAGACATCGAGCAGGTAGGCCATGGACCCACCCCAAGGACAGCATGGACATCCCAGTGGCACCAGTGGGGATCACAGGACTTGCCCGGTCCCTCCTTGAGGGTGTTTCTCCACAGACTGAGTGGTCACCCCTGTTGGCCTTCCTGGGGACCTCTTGGGCCTGGCCTCCTCTGGCTACCTGCCGCCCTCAGGGCCTGGGGAGTGAGCATGTGTTGCCTCCTTCAACCCCATGTAGGCCAGACCTCTGACTTCCCATGAGGCATTCCAAAGCCTTGCTCTTTCAGCCTGGCCTCAGGGTGCCCTCCTCTATCCTCAATCAGTGACATCTTAGATGGCTGACCCTGTGCTGGGCTGAAATGGGGAGTTCATACAGGGTGACGAGCACCCTATGACAGAATGGCAGAGCAGCCACAGAGAGCAGTCAGTAGGAGGGACAAGGGTGTCCTCCCATGCAGAAGGAGGGTGAGCAGAGGGACAGCAGGCACAGGGTAGGTGAGCTCAGGAGGAAAGAAAAGGTTTCCAACAAAGAGGGGGCCGAGGCAGCCATGAAGGTGCCTTTGAGAACACGCAGAGGACACCCTCTCTGCTGTTTGGAACAGAGCTCTCTTGTCCTTGGTGTTGTGGCCACCAGCTCCCCAGAGGAACATGACAGGTATCAGAACGTCAGAATGTCTTGTACTCTCTAGCTCTAGGACCCTGAAGAACTTACTTCAATTCCTGCTCCTTCTTCGATAAGATGAGGACAGAAATAACACCTGGCCTACAGAGAGATGGAGAGCTGAGAGGTGGCAGGTGGAGTGGTTTCCTGTTGTGGAAATCACCTGGCCCTCTAGGACTTTGTGCAGGCCATTCCTGTGGCCTGAAGTGCCCTTCTCCCCCTTATCACCTGGTACACTGAGACTCAGCTGAGCACCATCATCTCTGAAAAGCCTTCCCTGACCTTTGACCCCCAGGCACAGGCCCAAGTCATTGGCCTGTGGGCCAGTGGATTCACCTTTGCAGTTGGCCCTGTGGTCCCATTTAGGGCACCTCCCCTACTGGGCGGTGGGCCTCTCCATGGCAGGGCCTGGGTTTTCTCTGTCATGTGCCCCAAGAGCAGATGGTCAGTAGGTGCTGGTTGAATGAAAGAGGTGGTGAGAGGGCAGGCTCATGTCTCCTCAGGGGAAGCTGCAGATGTGGGTCGACCTGTTTCCAAAGGCCCTGGGGCAACCTGGACCTGCCTTCAACATCACCCCACGGAGAGCTAGAAGGTGACTACTCCGGCCATAGGCTTGGGCCTGAGCGGGGTGGAGGGATGGTCCCTGCCAGCTTGGGTGGGATGAGGAATTTGCTCGTGGGCCAGGCTTTGGACCACCCAGGCCACAGGATACCAGTCTTGTGGCCAAGTACCAAGCCAGGCAACTATTGAAGTTTTCTTGGGCGAGCTGGTTTCTTGGCTTCTCAGTCAAGGACCAACTACCTGTTGGTGGGAAATCCATGTGATTTGAATCATTTTTTCCCATAGGTTTTTCCTGCGTTGTATTATCTGGAACACCAAGGATGTGATCCTGGATGACCTCAGTATCACAGGGGAAAAGATGAGCGACATTTATGTAAAAGGGTAGGGAGTCATCCTCTTGCCTGCCTATCTCAGCTCCATAGTCACCTCTTTTCCCTTTGGGGTGATGTCCCATTGGGAAGAGGGTTCTGGTGTAAGGAAGGTGGGGGGAGGACAAGAAAGGAGGGAGGGTCTCATGGGCATGGTCTCTGCCTTTGGGAGTTGTTCCGCAGCTAGGTTTCTTCTTCCACATTGATATTTGGGTTCAACTTACAAGGTCTGAAGATGTCCGTTAAGATAAAATTTAGAATGTTTTAAAGCTTGTGGCACATTAGGTATGTCATGATTTCTTGGGAATTATTTTTCCTTCATCACTTATCAAGTTCATTTGCCTTCTTAATTCCTTGTTTGCCTAAGTTGAAAATGCATATTGTGATAGAAACCCTCATTAAAAATGTTCTTTAAAAATATGTATGTCTAGTTGGATGGTTGGCTTTGAAGAACACAAGCAAAAGACAGATGTGCATTATCGGTCCCTGGGAGGCGAAGGCAACTTTAACTGGAGGTTCATTTTCCCCTTTGACTACCTGCCAGCTGAGCAAGTCTGTCTCATCGCCAAGAAGGTGAGAGCTGCTCCCATCCCCAAGGTGCTAGTTCTGGGGCTTTCTAGTGTCAGTGTGATTGTACTACAATTACCAGCTTGCCATTGCCATGCCCTCACCACTGCCCCATCACTGTTGGACCAAGTACTGCCGTCATTGCAGAATGACCATCACCATGGTCTCCTCACTGCCAGTGCCACCACCACCACCACCATTGTCTTCTCACTGCCAGTGTCACCACCACCACCATTGTCTTCTCACTGCCAATGTCACCACCACCACCATTGTCTTCTCACTGCCAGTGTCACCACAGCCTCCATTGCCCATATCACTCATGCCAGTGTCACCACGGCCTCCACTGTCCCATCACTGCCAATGTCACCACTGCCTCCACTGTCCCCTCACTACCAATGTCACCACTGCCTGCATTGTCCACATCACCCATGCCATTGCCACAGCTTCCACCACTGCTCCATTAGCTCCAAAGTCACCGCCAATGTCTCCACCATGCCCACTACTCCTTCCGCCCTCGCCACCATCGCCATCACTAGCATTGCCGCTGTCCCACAAACACCCTGCACCGTTGCCGCGGCCATCATATGTAGCTGAGTCCAAATGCTAAAACCGCTGCCTTTCTCCGAATCCTAGGTAAACCAAACAGGAGGAAGGCTCATGGGGTCAGAGTGGAAGAACATTTGTAGGGAAACGCAGTGTGGCCATCAGTGGGGCAACGGGGTGGGCCCTTTAGAGCTTCCAAGGGGCCTACGTGGCATAGGATTTGGGTTGTCTGTAGAACTGGGTGTTGCTTAGCTAGGTCCCTCCTACCTAGTTTCACACATTTCCGTGTCTGGTGCCTGTGGTGACTCTGCCTTTCCAGGTCTGGAAGCCACTGTGCTTCCCTCCCCACCTCCCTTCTCTCACCCCAGGCTGAGGGCGCCTGGGGGAGTTATCAGCGTCAGCCAGAGTGCGGAGTAGATTCGGGGACCTCCGCTCTGTGTCTTAGCATCTCCTAGTGTAGGTCACGTCAGGCTTTACTCCTGAAAAAGGAGTAAAGCAGGTGGCCTCCTTCCTGGTGGCTCTACATCTGCCTTTAGGGAGCAGACGCAGAGCACAGTGAAGAGGATGCTGTGGCCAGGGAGGGCCTCACGGCCAGGCTACCTGGAGATGGAGGGCGCCACTGTTGCGGCTTCTGACCAGGGTCCCACCTACAATCAATTCCACATTGAGGTTCTCTCCTACTCGACAGAGTAAATGCCTCTCTGGTGTTTTGGTTCTGCTGGTCCGAGTTCCTTCCTGAGGTGGTTCAAAGCTTGAAGCCACAAAGCTTGTATGACTCTTCTTTTTTTCCTGAGTGGTTGAGTGTCTTAAAGAAGGGAAGTATATAATGTACTTCAGCCCACTAGGTCTTCTTAATACTCTTTATTACATCCCTCCCGCACGACCCCCTCCTGACCCAACGCACAGGATCATATGCGCTTTAGAGAAACCAGAATGTTCTGTGGAACATTCGGAAACCATCAAACAAAAGAAAATATGGGTTAAACAAGGTCAAATAAATTCTTTCACCCAGGGATCGCTGCACGGTGCCTGCCAGAAAGTAGAATTTAGCTGCGGCCCTGCATTCTGTGCAAGCAGGGAAACCCCAGCCCATTTTGCAGGTTTAACCTTGTTTGCCTTTGCTCGGTGTGCTTGTCCGTCACAAGGTGTTTCCACAACAAAGCAAACACACACTGTGTCTCTGCCGGAGTGGAGGCTGGGAATGGGGAAGGGAGGGCTGAGGCATTCTCTATACTAACTCTGGTGCTCACCAAGGCCTGAAAGGGGCCAGGTGTGGATGGGAAACCGAGACTGAGAGACATGGATTGGCCTGCTCAGATGAGAGGCAGGCCAATGGTCACAATGAGTTCCCTTCATGTGACAAGTGGAGATGTCAGCAAGGAGTTGTAGCAAGCAGAGGCTTCTGTCTTTTCTACAAAGTAGGAGGAGAGATGATCTCCTGGCACCCTGGCAGATGATTTGAGACAAATGAAAAATGCTGGAAGTAGCTCTTATGCTGAGTGAGGAAGTGAGAAGGGGAGAGAGGGAGAAAGAGAGTGGGAGAGGGAGCAGCAAAGTCATTGCTGGTATAGAGAAGAGCTAACCGAGGGCCCAGTTAGGGTGCTGGTTAAGAATGTGAAGTGGCTCCATTCTAGCAACGATGGCATTTCCTCTCTGAATTGCAGGCACAGTGTAGGGAAGGAGAGAGTGGGGCTGACCCTCAGGGGCACAGCCTGGGCTAGGCAAGAAAGGCTGAGGGGACTGCGAGGTGGAGAGGAGGAAGAGGAGTTGGAGCCCAGGAGAGGCACTCAGGAGTGGAGAGGGCTGTGAGGGACTGGGAACTCTGTAGTGCCAGGCTCCCAGAGAGGGCGGCTGGGGGGAGGAGGGGTGGAGAAGGTTGAAGAAGAGCTTGAGAAACAGGGTCCACAGGGTTCTGAAGTCAACCAGGAGAGGGAGGAGGGACCTGGCTTGGCCCAGGCAGAGTCCGTGGTCCCTCTGTGGGAAAAGGGGCCCTGGGAGGCTGGTGGAGCTGAATGCACAGCAGGGTACCAGCGAGCCGGTCTAGGACTTAGTCTGGGGGTGGGTTTGTGCGGGGTTGCTGCGCCACCTCTGGGTTCCCAGGTCCTGCCGCAGAGCCAGCCCTCTGCCAAGGGGTTCAGGGCCTCTGGCAGGCAGGCCCTCCAGGGACCCCATTAACCAGACGAGACTGTCATAAAGTACAAGGTCTCCTTTCATCTGGCTGCTTTGAACCACCGCTGGTTGCCCTGGCCGGCTCCCCACCTGGAGCCCAGCACACCCACCGGGGCCTGCCTGCTCGTCAGGCACCCACCCTGCAAATAAACAGCTAGTAAAAGGGCCCAGACCGGGAGCATAATGAGCGCCTGGGACCTGGGGGGCCATTCTGCAGGCTGGAGCCCCAGCCCAGCTGCTCCCACCAGGGGCTGTTTGAACCTCTGGCTCATTACTGAGCCCATAAACCAGGCCGGCCAGAGGAATGGAGGCTGCTGGCGGCCTATGCAGGCGGGCCTGTGGTGCTGGCCATAAAAGCCCCGCCAGAGGATGGAGGCACCTGCAGGAGGGCTGGGGCCCGGAAAAGGGGGGAAGCACCAGACAGGGGCTCAGGGGGCAAAGGCCCAGCTGGGGACCTGAGCCCCCTCACCAACTCTGGCTGCAGTCCAGACTGAGGCTGGTGCTTTGCAAGGTGGCCATTCCTCGCCAGGCATGTTCTTTGGTTCAGGAGCACTGTGGGTCTGCAAGACCTGGGGTGGCCACGCAGCAGGCACGGCCCTGGCTGGGCAGCAAGGGCGTGTGTACAGGGCACCCCGGGCTGCACAAACCTTGTGTGGTCAGCAGTGCTCCCCAATGCCCTATGGGGTCTGTCCCTCCAAGACTCTGTCAGGCCCTTTCTTTCATTTGGCACTGAGGACCTTGCCCATGACATCTGAGGGCCGGGCAGAGTGTTTCCTGAGCTTGCCACCCTCTCAGGTGAAGCTACAGTGAGAGGGCAGAGAACAGGTGTGGGTGGGAAAGCCCCAGGGACAGTCCTTTGGGTTGAGTGTGGCTGGACCCAGGTTAAACCCAGGCCTTGGCATGCTCAGTCCCCATCCTGCAGTGGCTCCAAGTGACCTCTGGGAAGAGGCCCAAGATGATGCTGTTTCTGGCTGCCTGGTCTGAGGGAGGTGGGATGAGGAGAGCAGGAGGGTGAACTTTCCAGCACCAGAGGCTTTTGACAAGCTCTTGGAGGCAAAGGTGGGTGTGTTGGCCTGGTGAGGGAGGAGCTGTGGTCACTGTCCCCGGTGTCAGCTCTTTACAGCAGTGTGTCAGGAGTATCCTTCTGGTGACAGCCTGGATAGGGGAGCGGGGAACCTCAGGTTCCCAGACACTCCGTCCTGTCCCCAATATCACAAGGGCAGAGCAGGATTTAGAGGAGGGAGCAGGACTCTGAAACCTAACCTCCCAGGTGTGAATCCTGGCTTGCCACTTCCCAGAGGTATGATTCACAAGTTACTTGCTCTGGTTTCTTGGGTTGCCAGGATGGTGTCTTCTTTATAGGTTATTGGAAGGATAAATGAGTTCGTAGTGGTAAAGGGCTGGTGCATGAGAAGTGCAATATTAATATTATTATTGGCTGTCAGATCTTGGGCCAACTCTTCTCCAAGCCTCTGCTTCATCATCTGTAAAATGGGAGTGAGAATGTTGAGTCACGGAATTGGGAGGATTAAAGGAGCTACCTGTGTGAAGGGTCCTGCGTGGTACCCTCCTGAACCTTGAACACTGCTCTCTGAGGTCTTATCAATCTTCCTGCCAGGACCTGGCTCTGGCAAGTCCCTGAGGGATGTCCCACTCCACTGCCTCCTCCAGGCAACCTTCTAGGCTGGAAGGGCCCACTGCTTCTCTCTAATCTCTCTTTCTCACTTTCTTCCCGGCTCCTTCTCTGGGCCAGGATGCTTTCTGGAGGCTGGACAAGACTGAGAGCAAAATCCCAGCACGGGTGATCTTCCAGATCTGGGACAATGACAAGTTCTCCTTTGATGACTTTCTGGGTGAGTACTGCCTCTGGTCAGCACCGTTTCGCACATCGGGGCTGCCCCAGGAGCCTACTGTGTGTGTGCCACTCTCGGCTGGCGGGCAGCAGGTGCAGTCCTACTTTTTGCCTCAGGGAGCTCAGAGTCTCAGGGGTGCTGAGTGAGGTCTGTGATGCAGAGCAGTGCCAGGGTGTCGGCAGGGTGGGCCTGTTGGCAGGGGTGGCTTGAACACTGGGCAGTACTGGACCAGAGGACTCATGTTGGTATGGAAGAGAGGGAAACAGAGGTTGAAGGCAGCACAGCCCATGCTGGCAATCACTGGCTATCTGGCCACAGGTTTGCAGGGATGCCTTCCACCCCTCCCCACTCCACCCTTCAGTCTAGATGCAACCTGAGCCCCCCAAGTGAGGGGCTCGAGACACTCTTCACCCTATGCCTGAATGATGACCGAATGAATGAGCCCAACTCCAACCTCCAAGCCCCAGGCAGGGTCCTGGTGGGACAGAAGTGGGCTGAAACCCTGCGTTGGGGAGGAGGGAGCGCTGGGCTGACAGATGTGCTCTCGCAGGGGTAAGAAGTGGGGTGCAGAGGACAGCCTCGTCCGGGCCAGCCCCATCACAACTATAAACTTAGCCCGGAAAGTGTGCTCTGTCCATACCATGCTATATTACTCAGCCACAGAAAGAAATGAAATTCGGACACATGCTATACACCATGGACGAGCCTTGAAAACACACTAAGTGAGAGGAGCCAGACGATGAGTAGACACATATTGTGTGATTCCATTTATATGAAATGTCCACAATAGGCAAGTCTATATGGACAGAAAGTAGGCTTGTGGTTGCCAGGGTTGGGAGGAGCAGGGAATAGGGAGTGACTGCTAATGGGATGCTGTTTCTTTTAGCGGGGATGAATTTTGAGTTAAAATGACAAATTTTATGTTGTATAGATTTTACCAGAATAATAACAGTTAAAAATTGATGGATGATAGATGTAGACAATGGATGAATGAATGGATTTGCGCATAGTAGGATGAATAGTTAAGCAGTGGGAAGCTCTTTAAGATAGATCAATAAGGGTAGATTAGTGGGCCCAGGTAGATCGATGGGAAGCTGTACAGAGGCAATAAGAGGGCATGGATGGGGAGCTGGAGTTTGAGGGTTTTGACCCGCAGCCGAGCCCGTGGTTGGGGGCTGAGGAGGCGGCAGTGAGTTTCTGTGGTACCCGTCCAGCCCTCGGGTAGCCTCCACTGCCAGTGACTGAGAAACCCTCCTCCCTGCCACAGGTGCCTTGCAGCTGGATCTCAACCACATGCCCAAGCCCGCCAAGACAGCTGAGAAGTGCTCCCTGGACCTGCTGGACGACACTTTCCACCCAGAGTGGTTTGTGTCCCTTTTTGAACAGAAGACAGTGAAGGGCTGGTGGCCCTGTGTGGCGGAAGAGGGTGAGAAGAAGGTACTGGCGGTAAGTCTGCTTCCCCCATCCCCATGCAGGCATGGGGCTGCTCCTCCGTAGGGGTCACTGGGCACGTCCATGGTCCTCTCCCCATCTCTTGCCCACCCGCTCAGTTTTCCAAGGCACCAACCCTCTTCCCTTTTCAGTTCCCAGCCTTCCTCCCCTTGAGGCTCACATACCAAGGAAACCTGTTTAAATCTAAAATGCCCTTATCTCCCTCTAACCCTGTTTTCTCCCTCTGATCCTGTTTGTATTCTTGCTCCTTGGCCTTCACTGTGATCTGTGTGCTGGGGTCCCCTCTGGCCTGGGCCTCCTGCATAGGACACGGGTCATGCCTCTGTCATTTGAGCCGGACCCTACACGGGACTGTCTTTGCACTACTGTTCTTGCCCAGAGTTTGCTCAGGGGTGTGACAGGGACTGTGAACTGTCCTTTCTCTGCGGAGGAAGTGAATCCCTGCCAGTTTATTTAAGAACAGCAGGCAGTTAGCCAGCCCTAAGGTGGCCCTTGAAGTAAAAGATCCTTGTTGTGTAAGGAATTATAACAATTAACAAGAAACAACTAATACCTCAGCAGAGAAAGGAGCAAAGGACCTGCATAAATAACACACAAAAGAAGTACAATTGGAGATCACATACTTAAAAAGGTTTATTCCCTCTAGAAATTAAATCAAGACATATTTTTAAAGATCTTAAAAAATATTTTATTTATTTATTTTTAGACAGAGGGGAAGGGAGGAAGAAAGAGAGGGAGAGAAACATCAATGTGTGGTTGCCTCTTATATGCCCCTCACTGGGGACCTGGCCCACAACCCAGGCCTGTGCCCTGACTGGGAATTGAACTGGTGACCCTTTGGTTCATAGTCCAGTGCTCAATCTACTGAAGCACACCAGCCAGGGCAAATAAAGACGTGTTTTTTAATGTGAACACTTTTTGCCTATTGAATTAGAATAAAAAAAAAATAGAAATGCTCATTGCTGGTGAAGATGCAGAGACAGGCTCGTCATTTACTTCTGCTGGGGGTGGCTAACAGTTTTACCATGTATGAAGCAATTTGATAACAGACAGCAAGAGATTTAACAATATTTATGCCTTTTTGCCTCTGTCATCCCACTTCTAAAAAATCTCTCCTAAACAAATAACCAGCTAAAATTAAAAAGTTGCATTTTGGGATATTTGTTGCATCATGATTTATAATACTGCAGAGTTGGAAACTACCTAAATGAACCAAAATAAGTAGTTTATGAAACAAATTATGGTCAACCATCCCATAGATTATCTTACAGCTATTGCAAAGCAAACTTTAAAGGCTATGTAATGATATAGAATAGCCTTCCAAGTGAAAGGAGCAAGCCGTAGAACTATGCCTACACAGTGTGGTGTTTCTCACGCTTGCAAAGGATACAGCTCCGATGCATGAAGATGTGCACAGTGCTCGGCCCCACGCAGCGGAGGTATGCTGATCCGCTCCTTTCTTCACACAGGCAGACCTTGGAGACAGTGCGGGTTCAGTTCCAGACAGCCGCAATAAAATGAGTCACAGGAATTTTTTGGTTTCCCAGTGCATTTGAAAGTCACATTTACACTGTACCGTGGTCTGTTAAGTGAGCAATAGCACTGTCTAGGAAAACAATGTGCATACCTTGATTTAGAAATACTTAATTGTGAAAAAATACTAACCATCACTTGAGCCTTTAGCAAGTCAGAATCTTTTTGCTGGTGGAGTGTCTAACCTTCAATTTGTAAAAAATGCAGTATCTGCAACGCACAGTAAGCAAAGAACAATAAAACAAGGTACTCCTGTGTGTTTCTGTAGTTTATAAATGTCCTACAAGGAGCAGGGACTGTTTTTATGATCAGATCAACTCAATATCATTAAAAACAATCAAATAATGTGGCTCTCTCAATTGTCCCCGTCTGGCTCCTCTCCAGGCCATTGGGCAGAGCCTTTGTGTCCCTGACCAGATTCCCTCTATCCCTACAGGGCAAGCTGGAGATGACCTTGGAGATTGTAGCAGAGAATGAGCATGAGGAGCGGCCTGCTGGCCAGGGCCGGGATGAGCCCAACATGAACCCCAAACTTGAGGACCCAAGGTCAGTGCCCAGCCTCTGACCCCTGGTGCCCAGGGGGACAGGAAGGTGTAGCTACAGTCTAGAAGGCATCTGTTGCATTGTCACACAGAGGTCACAAGGCCCAGATAGGGCCACACAGTGTTAGGGGGCAGGCTACAGACATCATTCCAGGAACACTGGGCTCCTCAACTGGTTCTGGAAGTAGACGCTGCTGGGTAGCTGCTGGTTGTGCGCTGAGCAAACCGTCGTAGAGCATGTACATGTTGTGTTACAGAACCTTCTCCACGGGGTTGTTATTATCGTCCCCATTTTAGAGATGAGGAATAGTCTCAGCACAGCTGAACGAGGGAAGCAGTGAAGCTGGAATTCTCACACTTGGTCTGACTGGCTCTGGAGCCCGATCAAGGTCTTTCCCTTTACCAAGCTGCCTTCCATGGCTCTCCTGTGGTGTCAATGTGGCTTTCTGTCTTTCAGCCTTAATTTTCCCATCTGTGAAATGGGGGGGAACGGTCCTTGTCTTCCCTACCTCATAGGCCCCTAAGTGGGTATAGAAGCCTTGAGGGGTGAGAGACTGCTGTTGGGGTGGTGGTGTCAGGGCTGTGTTTTCTGGGTGCTTTCCTGTGGCTTGTGTGGTTCGAGTCAGACTTAGCACAGACAGCCCACTTTACTATGGTGCTGCCCCAAGTGCCACAGGGCTGGCAGAGCAGGGAGAGCCATCCTGGGCCAAGGATGCTGGGATCTGGGTGGAAAGGCAAGACAGGCCCGGAGACCCAGCAGCATGCGGTTAAACTGGCCACTATCGAGACAGAAATTTCTGCATGCTCTCTGAGTTGGGAGGCTGACCTAGGAGAAGATTTTGATGATCTTGGTTGTGAGAGGAACTCAGCTGTCTGGGTTCACTTGCTGCCATCCTTCCCTGACCATGGACCAGCCGTTTGCATCTAGGCAGGGCGCTTGGCTTCTCTGGGGCTCAGAGGCCGCTGCTCACTTAATGCGACTCTAGTCTGTGATTAAGTCCTGGGTCGGGAGGGAAAGAAGGCAGCAGGGAAGGTGTCCTGGACAGGGTGGTGGAGAACTGGGCCCCTGAGGGTGTGGAGGGCTCATTGGCACAAGGAAGAGGAGGGAAGCTTTGGTGGGACTCACAACATAGCAGAGGCTGGGAGGGAATGCGGGTGCAGAGGGCTGGTTTTGGTGCAGGGACTGGGGACTTGAGGCTGGGCGGGTCCTGGGGGCTGACTGTGCAGGGCCAGGGCGGTCTGGGAGCAGGACGTGGAGAAAGCAGCCATGGCAGGGCTGCCCTGCTGACCTCTGTGGCCTCACTTCCAGGCGCCCCGACACCTCTTTCCTCTGGTTCACCTCCCCGTACAAGACTATGAAGTTCATCCTGTGGCGGCGGTTCCGGTGCACCATCATCCTCTTCATCATTCTCTTCATTCTGCTGCTGTTCTTGGGCATCTTTGTGTATGCCTTTCCGGTGAGCAGGCCTGAGGGGGAGGCATAGGCCCTGTCCTGGAGGAGCTCCTGGTCTAATGTGGGGGTACAGCTCTGACCTCCAGCAGCACCTTGTCTCAGGGGTGGAGAGTCTGTTCTTGTCTTCAGAGCGCCTCAGGCTGATGGAGAGAGTAGCGTCTGTGCTCGCAGAGCCCATGGTCTGATGCAGGGACAGGACTCCTGCTCTGCGAAGTCCCCGGGCTAGCAGGGAGACGATGTCTTGCCCTCAGGGAGCTCTTAGTCCAACAGGGGAAACTGAACTTGATCTTGATGGGGAGACATGGCTGTCCTCAGCAAGCCCCTAGACGACAGCAAGCCCCTAGACTATGTAATCAAAGGGTTGGTAGAAGGTGAGCCCCTGGGCAGGGGTGGGTGGGGGACCCTTCCTGAAGGAGGGTGTGAGGCTGGGTCAGGAAGGCAAGGTATGGATGACAGAACAGAGGAGAAGGTCCCTCTGTTTGTGACAATGGTATCTCCTGAGGTCCAGAGAAAGGGAGGGCCTGGGGCCGGGAGAGGGTCTTATCTGAGGACCCAGGTAGAGTGTATCCTGCCTTCTGCAGCAGAGTAGGCAAGGGGGAAGGTGTGGGTGCACAGGAGGTGGCCCAAAAGTCTCTCACATGGCACAATGCACACTGGGGGTCCATTTCACCTGGTAAGAAGCCAGCCACCCTCCACCACACCCCAGCTCTATGTCTCCCTGCCCAAGGGAGGAGAGTGTGGGGCCCTATTCTTGTCTGAGCTTCCCTGGTCCTCACTACTCCTCAGGGGAGCCCCGGAGATGCCCTGCCCCCTCTCCCCAGTGTCTTTGGGACTTCAAACCTTGGAGGGACCACAGTGTTACCAGGCTGATACCTGGCTTTTAATATTCTTTACAATTTTTAACCTTATCAAAATAAAAACTTCAAACTGATATGAAAGTGGAGAGAATGGCACAATCAACTCATGTCACTCCGATGTGAACGGCAAAGAAGGAGACACCCAGGGAGGGGAAGGGACTGGCTCAGGGCTGCAGGGCAGCCTGTGCACAGCTCCTAACCCAGCGTTCTGGACACCGTGGGCCCCAGTCCGGGTCAGCACCGGCAACCAGCCAAGTGCAGCGCGCCCGCAGCGGGCGGTCTGCGCTGGGCGGTACGTGCCTGTGTGAACCCTCCAGAGGGAGGCGTGTGGAGGGCACTCTCCCTGTGATTGGCAAGCCCATGAATTGGCAGGTTTTCCATTTGTTAGAAATGCAGTTCAACGTTGCTGTTTTGTTATGATGTTGAGATGATGCCATAGGAACTTATCTCTTGTTTGCATCAATCAGCCTGTGGTAAAAATTGGTTCCGTTATATGTCATTTCACTTAAAGTGGCAGAACCTACCGACAATGTTAAGTGAGGACTCACTGCATCAGCAGAGTACACCTCCTATACGCCACCCCTTCAGTCCCTGACATAAACTGAGGGGAACAGCAGAAGGGATTGTTTGGGCCATAAGTGACAAAAAAGGGTCTAGGTCCAGGGTGGCTGATGTGTCCAGCTGCAGGCCAGGCCCTCTGAGCTGGCTGGAGCCTGGAGCACCTTGCCAAAATGCGTGCTGAGGCTCAGCAAGAAGAGTCATGGCTGACTGGCCAAATATGGCTGTGGTCCAGGGGTGCACCCAGGTGGGTCACTGAAGCTTGTGCAATTTGGAGGGTGCTCTGAAGCAAAGGAAGATGAAATTATAAATACAAGGTTAGATAATGGGCCATGGAAGGGCACGTGCAAGTTTGGTGCCCTGCAGTGTGAGCTGGCCCAGATGGCCTGGGATCTGGTGTCCCCAGATCAGGCAGGCCCGGTGTGCCAAGTCAGGAAGGTGAGGTTTCACCTGCCCAGCATCCCTCAGGCTCACGACCTGTCATTTTGAGTGCACCTGGCCGTATTTCCTTCAGGTGAGGACTTTATTGAGCTTGTGCAGTGTGTCTGAGAGGTGGGTGGGTGTTGCAGGGATGAAAGGGAAGGTGGTGAGGCTTGTGCCAGTGGGGAGCTCAGTCCTCCGGGGGGGACACAGGGAAGCCAGTGAGGGAGAGCAGACAGGGGCGCAATCAAGTGCTCCGTCGTGAGCCTCAGCCCGGGGGAGTTTAGGCAGAGGACAATTCATACAGACCCTTGCATTGGCCAACCTGGCCCTAGACCCTTCTTTGTCACTTATGACCCAGACCAGACAGTCCCCTCTGCTGGTCCCCCAGTCCATGTTAGGGACCGACAGGGATGGCTTTGTGGTTTTAACTGTCTTCATCTTAGGAGGCACCCTCTGCAGATACAGTAAATGCTCACTCACCATCATCAATAGGTTCTGTCACTTGAAGCGAAATGACATATAACAAAACCAGTTGGCAAGTTCCTGTGGCATCTCAGCAACATTATAATGAAACGACCTCGGAGAGCATTTCTAACAACTTGGGAGCAGCAGTAGCAGCAGCCCCAGGGAGCTAGTTAGAAATGCAGAGTCCTGGGCCAGCGGTGGTTTGCTGAGGAGAACCTGCCTTGTGGACGCCTTCAGGTTGCAGAATTGCTGTCATGCAGGACGGAGCTCTGCACTTGGAGTCAGGAGACGTTGGCTGGGCTCTGCCTCTGCCAGTGACTTCCTGTGTGACCTTGGCAAGGCCCTCCCATCCACATAAGGACAGATGGGACTGGGCTAGGTCAGGTTTGACCTGTGGTCCCCTAGGTTAGGGGAGCCCTTTCACCTTCCTTGGGGGGCTTCACATCAAGCCAGACTCCTCCTGAAGAGCTAAGAGAAGTGCAGGGGCAGGGCCAAAGTGACATCATCACTGTCCTTTCTGTGCCTAGCTCCTGCCCCCAGCCAGCTGAGACCTTCCCTTTGAGGCACTTGGGCAGCAGACCAGGCCTTCAGGGTCTTGGGAAGGAGGCCCCAGCTGCCTGGCTGCAAGAGAAAGAGATTTCCAGTCACTTCCAGCCATTGGTCCTTCCTTGTCCCAGGTAGCCTTAGCCCCAGACCCTGTGGGCGGGAGCAGAGCAGCTCTCTGACCACTAGTCCTGGTCAGAGCCCTCCCTTGTCTCCAAGGCCCCCAACAGTGGCCATCACTCTCCTTTGAATTCTTCTGGGAATTGTCGTCTTTAAAATACCAACCATGCCTTCCCTGTCCCAGAGCTGGTATATGGGGGTCAGATCCTAGGTGAGAGGTCCGGGGCCAAAGGGGCTGCCTGGGCCTGAGGCTGCAGATGGCTGTGCTGGCAGGCCATTTCTGCAACCTGGGCAAATCCTGCTTCTCTCTAGCCAAGTTGCCCAATCACCTGGTTGGCCCTGAGACCTTCACCTGGCTTTTTGGTCTCAAGGGAAGGGCAGAGGGTGGGGTAAAGAGGAGCCCAAGGCCAGGGATGCTCCCCTGCAGTTGGCCTAATCCCCCACCTTCTTGGAAATTCTCCTGGGAGGGAGACAAGGAGGGCAGCCTGTCTGATTCCTCCCAGCACCCAGCCAGTCAGCCGGGAGCAGGGCCAGTGTAGGGAGGCAGGAGGCGATCTGGCGGGAAGGCTTTGTTTCCAGAGTTGGCTTTCCCAGGCTGGCGCTGGGGAACATACTGTCCCAATTAGGAGCCCTGTGTTGTGTTGTATGTGTTTTCATGGTTTGGGGGGAAGGAGTGGGGATGGGAGATTCCTTTCAATCCTGCAGCAGCCAGCATCTAATCAGGGGTGACCCATCCCAGGTGCTGGCCTGCACTGTGGGTCATCCCCGAATACCCAGCCCCCCAACTCTCTCTCTGCTTTCTGGACAGGAGCATGGTAGCCAGGGAGCCCTGAGTCGGTGTGGGAGGGGGGAGAATCATGGCCATGCCTTCAGTCCACCTGTCTGATGGAAGAGGCTGGGGCAGGCCCTGCCGGTCAGAATCCTCTTGGCAGCTGGTTAGAGTGGGCCCTGGACTGATGAGCTGTGGCCCCCAAGTGGAAGGGTTCCAGAGGAGTTCCAGGAGGGTCTGGGCTTGTATAATTGGAAGAGCACCAGGAGGGTAGTGTTGAGCTGAGTGAGGCGAGGTGAGGTGAGGGCAAGGTGAGGGCAGGATCCGGGCAGGTGGTTGAGTAGGTGAACCTCCTTCCACCGCTCCGGCCCTCCTGGTAGCTGTCATCATGTGTCCCTGCCTGCTCCCTCCCTCTAGAACTATGCTGCCATGAAGCTGGTGAAACCCTTTAGCTGAGGACTCTCTGGCCCAGGACTGGCTGTTTCCTCTGCCCAGCTCAGCTGAGCACCTCCAGACCTCCAGGCCTGACCTTCTTGCCCGGGCGGGCAGACAGATGGTGGACCGGCACGTGCTCCGAGAGTTGGTAACATCGAGCCCTGGGATCACCGCTTTCATTGTTTCTTTTTCCCCAGTCTGGTCCTTTTTGCATCAGCCCATGTGTATTTCGGTATAAAACAGTTGGAACCACAAAGCTGTGCTGGTGTGTGTATCTCTTTAGTACCTGAACCGGGTGGGATTGTGCAGGGTGTGCGTCTGCACAAGTGGGGTGGGAGTGGGGTGTGTGACATCTCTGGGTCAGCGTTTTGAGTGGGACTGTGGGTCCTTTGATAGGACTGGTTGGGGGTGGGGTAGGCTTTGAGGCTTGGTGTCTGGCTTGCTTAAAGACCCAGGGTATTGGCCCTGGCTAGGAAGCTCAGTTGGTTACAGCGTCGTCCTGATACCCCAAGGTTGCAGGTTCGATCCCTGGTCAGGGCACATATAAGAATCAACCAACAAATGCATCAATAAGTGGAACAACAAATCAATGTTTCTCTCTCTCTCCCTTCCTGTCTCTCTATAATCAATTTTAAAAAAAGACCCAGTGTGTTCTGTTTCTAGGATTTCCCCCTCCCTTCCCCCTCCTCACTCAGGCATCTCCCTCTCCAGGTGTCTTTGCTTAGGTGGTAGTTACCAATACTTTCCAGTTTTTTTGACCACAGCCGGGAAGTGGTTCCACTTTATACCAATGGAGCCCCAGGGAATGGGTTGGTCCAGAAACTCCCCAGACAGGGAGAGCTGCTGGTCCCCTGGCTGTGACCTTGTCCCCCATGCTCTTGGGATTTCTTGCAATTCCTGCCCTCTGCTTCCTCACACTGCTCTGGTCTGGATAAACACATCTTTTTCTTGTGGTCTGAAGTTAAGCATTTGCTATGGGTCTGACATCTCCAGCAGGAATCGAGCTTAATCTATGGGAGCAGCAAGAACATACTTAGAGAAAAAGCAAAAAGCATGAAAACATCATGTTTCTAATATAGAAGCCTCCGTCTCCCTCCCCCAGGGGCTGGAACTCTGGAGCACAGCTGGCTGCCTCCTCTCCTATTACCCAGGGGCACTTCTCCTATTTCCCACTGTGAGCCTGCTCCATTGGCCCAGGCCCCAAGGCCCCACGGTGATCCTTCCAGACCCCTTGGCTCTTCACTGCATTCTGAGATCTAGACAGAGGCCCTGCCAGGTCCCTACCTGATTGGCGGGGCTGGAAGTGATTGGCACAGGGCTGATGACCCGAGCCCTCCTGGAAGAGGCAGAGTGAGGCTCTCTTCAGGGGAGGCCAGGTTGGAGGTAGCCTTCCATGTCCAGCTCTGCATGGGCCCTGAGAACCTGGGTGGTTTAGTCCTGAGGCCTTGGCTCCAGAACCCTGGAGCCAGGTGGCCACACCTCACACAGAACCCGGGGCGGGGACCAGGGTCCAAAGCTCTTCTGAGAAGGTCAGTCTGATGGGAGCTTCCCTGAGGACCTGCAGTGCGTGCCTGTGTGAAGGCCCCAAGAGCCAGCCATCCTGCAGAGAAGACTGGACATGAGAGGGAGAAGGAGGTGGGACCATGGCCTCAGGAGGTGCTGACAGAACTTGAGAGGCTGGGGAGACCTGAGAATGTTTGAAGGTAGAGAGGAGGAAGCCACTGGGGAGGGGAAGATCAAAGACACAGCCAGAATGTGGAATAATTAGTGGAACCATTTACTGGGGAAGAGGAGGAAGGAGTTGGCCTTAGAAGGAAAGTTCTCTTTTCTTCCAAATACAGGAAGGCAGACAGAAAGAAATGCACATCATGCATCTATCAGCTGGTTTAGAAGAGTTTGGGGAATACTGATTGCACCCACTCACTAATTTTTTTCCCTCATTCATTTGCTTTTTCTTGTTGTTCTGAGTTGCAGATAGAGCACATTATTCAAACAAGTAAAGGGAACTTAATGGCTTTATGGAGACAAAATGTGCAGGGCTGGCTTCAGGCGAGGGCTGCTCTAACTTCTCAACTGGGTCACTAAGAACTTGCATTCTCTTTGTGCTCTGCTCTCAACAGGGTGGGCTTCAGTCTAAAACTGGCGTTATTTCTAGAGCTGGGGTTGAAGCTGCTCCCTGGTGTAGGCCACCGAGCAAAACCAAGGGGAGTGGGGAGTGGATGGCGAGGAGACACCTCCAGCAAACACCAACTGCCGTACTCCACGTGGCGGCCCTAAAGCAGGTTGTAAGGGCACCGTGGTGAGTTACATATGACTCCTGACCCTTCATGGCTCTGAAAAGTGTATTAGGAAACCACGGTTTTTTTGTACTCTTTCGGGAGTAGCAGAGAAGGGGTACCCACTGCCCTAGGGTAGGGAGAGCAGGAGACCCTCAGGGAGAAATATCATCTGAGTGGAGGGTTGGATGTGCCCTGTGGCTAAGAGGGGAAAGGGGTGCCGAGCCATAGAGGAGGAGGGCACGTCTGGAGCTGTCAGAGAGCCAGGCCAGGCCAGGGCATGATCGAGGGAAGGGAGCCTGCAGGGGAGTGCTGAGAGGTGAGAGGGAAGGGGCTTTAGAAGGGCAAGAGTAGCTGCTGAAGGGCACTGTGTGTGCAGTTTTGGAGTCAGAACTTCATCCTAGAGGTGAGGAAGAACAATGGCCTGGGAAAAATTCTGGCTTAGGTCTTATCTGGAGAAATAAGAGTCCTCTGGGTACACATGGGTGGGCTTCTGGTTATATAAGTCTTATGGCCTTTGAGGGGGTTGAAGATCTACTGGTCTCCCCCAATTCTCAACAAGTTCTGCGATCACAAGTGGTGAAGAACATTTGCTTAAGACGCTGTGTGGCCAGTTGCTGAGGGCCGTTCTAAAGGCTGGTTTATCAGTCCAGCAACAAACTGTGCAAGATTTGAAAGGCAGGGCAGGAGTGATTCACTCTCACTCATTCATTCATTCATTAAGTAAATATATATTTGGCTATTTGGGTGCTAGGGTCTAGAGATACAAAGCTGAGCAAGATAAACTTGGTTCCCAGAGCTCACTACTGAGTAGAAAAGAGATACAAGTAGATAGTCAATTATAAAGCACTGATGAAGGAGCAGGGGTTGCAGGATCAGGGAAGGGGTGGAAAAGATGAGAGAGAAACAGTATGCACAGACTGGTTCAAAGATCTATAAGAATTTCCATGTGAGCACAGAATAGTGGTTCCCAGCAGGGGCAATCCCCTCCCACACACCCACCCTGGGCCTCCCAGGGCACAATTGGCAGTGCCCAGAGATGTTTTTGGTCATCATGATTGAAGGGTAGAGGGTGCTACTGGCATCCAGGAGCTGCTAAGTGTCCTTTAATGCACAGGGCCATGTCCCTACACACACGCAGAGAACTACCCAGTTTGAAATCTGATAGTGCTGCTGTTGCCAAACAGATAGTGGGTTCTAGAGACACTGAGCAATTAGCTCAATAGACCTGTAGGATCCACTAGTTAGGGCTGAAGCGAGCCAGGGGTGTGTGGGATGAGAGGTAAATTCCAGATGACCCCAAACTGTCTGGCTTTATGAGTGGTGGTACCATTTATGAAGTCAAGTTTGGACAAGAACTTTCAGGCATATTTAGAGCACATTCAAAACATCCTTTCTGCCCTCCATGTCTCCCTTCAGTTCTGGCCTCTCCTCCCTTCATAAAGTTCTAGAGAGCATCATCTGTACCTGCTGTCTCCTTACCTCACATTCATTCCCCCACTCACTGCAGCCTGACTGCACTCCTGTGGCAGACTCCGTGTGCGTCCTTCTCCAACACCCACCCCCTCCCTTCTCCCCTTTGACGAAATACCCTGGTACTGTCAGCTTCCCCTATGGCCAAGTGCTGAGAAAGTCCTGCCACAGCCCTAGGGGGAGGTGTCTTCTTACATACCACCAATCACAGTGAAGCCATTACCATGGTCAGTGATTGGTTTAGGAAGAGGCATGTGACTCATTTATGACCAATGAGAGTGTGGAGAAGGTGGTGGTAGCTATGGGGGTGGGGGCAGGATAAAAGTTTCTCAGAAAGTTTTATGTACCCCACCCCCCGCCCCGCCCACCAATTACAAAGGACACACAAGGAGACACATCTTCATCATCTGCCTTTTAATCTTGTTGCGGAGAAATGTAATGACTGGAGCCATGGTTGCCATCTTGCAATGATGAGGGGCAAGCCCGAGGATGAAAGCCAACACCTAGAAGATGGCAAGGACCTGCTTCTCCGGAGAGCTACTGAGAAAGGACCAACTCTGGAACTACCTTACCTCCAGATGTCCTGTTATGTGGGATCATAAATTCCTTATTGTTGAAGCCATCGTTGGTTGGGTAGTGCCCTACCCACGACTCAAAGCATCCTTTCCGGTAAATTTTGCACTGCTCCCCCGAAGACGGATTTTACTGCGGTTGCCAATAACCAGGGCTGCTGTACAGGCACCACATCTGAGACATCATACATTTATTATTTATTATAACAATTTTCCCGCAGATGGCAGTAAAGCGTTTTGTTCTAATAAAATCAGTGTGTTACAGTAGTTTTCTGATAGAAGTAAACCACCTTGAGGAAAGAGCACCTTTTTCTAATTCACACCAGGGCCCCATCTAGCCCTGGTTGTTAAATCCGTGGACGCCCACCCTCCCCAACACTCGACAGCAGCTGGCAGCGCGGAACGTTCTCTGCTTCTTCCTGCACTTTGGCTCCCATGATCCAGCCGCCACCCAATTCTCTTCCTCTCTCTCTTGCCCCCACCTTCTGTTCTTCTCACACTGCACACCTCCTTGGCAGCCTCAGCCACTCCTGTGGCTTCCATTGCTCTCCCGAGGCTGCTGACCCCAGAGCACCTACTAGCTCGTGTCTGCTGTGTGCTGCGCCTATGTTACCCAACTGCTCCCCCAGCGCTTATCTGCCCCAGGATGACTCACAGGCACCACGAACTCAAGACGTCCTACCCAACATCTCCATCCTCCACCCTGGGAAAACACTTTCTGCTCCGTAGTTCCCTCCACATACCCAGCCGCTGGAGCTGAGTCCCGCTCTGAGTCCTGCCTCCTCCTAACCCCATAGAACCAGATCCCATAGATTCAGACTCTCGGATCTTCTCTGGATCAAGTTACTTCCTTCCCATTACCACCACCACCACTTCCTATCAGGTCCCAGCAGGCCGGCATCACTGAAAGCAAAACGTCGCTCCTTTAGCCTTCTTTTTCTCCACTCCCCTGTCTTTGTCCTCAGGCACTCAGGTCTGCACCTGGCGTTCTTCAGGGGGCAGAAGGCAGACCGGACTGGCGCACGGCTCCTCCAGAGGCCACCGCTTGCTTGCTTTTCCTGTTTCATCGGTTGCCATCCCCGCTGCTCTGCTGAGCTGAACCATTTGCAGGCCTGGCCTTTGCCCTTTGCTCAGGTCTCAGCTTGGCTCCTTCCTCTGGGGCGTTTCCTCTGACTGCCCCAGTCCCAACCACCACTGAAACCCAGCAGGCTTCACTGTCCCTCCTCCCTCTGACATTAGTCTGGGCCTCTGGGCTAGAGTCACATCTCAGCCTTAATGAGATGTCTGCTTTGTTCACTGAAGGCACTTTACTAAGTGTTTCATTGCAAGTTCTCTTTAAATACCCAGGTTCTTGGAGCCATTTCAAATAGGACTTTTCTGTTCTGAAATTCAGTTAGTTTTCAACATTTGAGACCCATTCTTGCTACAACATGGAGAATCACTCTCATCTGTTAAAAAAATGGTTCAGTAAAACCTGATAAGCCTTTTATATCTGGAGGACTCAGGCCCCAGCCTTTTTCCCTACTCGGGTTTTGGAGAGAGATTCTGCGCGCGCACATGTGCTCCCTTTTCTGTTCCTTTTCCAGGGCTGTGTGGACAGCCCGGGATGGGGAGACAGGGAGGCTGCACAGACAGAAAGCGCTCAGCCTTGGCTCCCCCTGGGCACACACTCCCCTCCCCATTCACTTCCACCCCCAGGGAACACAAACTTGCCTCAATCCCCTCTCCACGTGTTTCATAAATGTAGGGTTATGGAATTTCCAGAGGAGCCAGGTGGGCACCCCATGACTGGGACCTGGGGACACCCCAGGAAATGTTTCCCATCTGTAGAGGAGAACAGGGTAAGGGGCAGCGTTCAGCAAGACACACTCACTGGTCCTTAGATGGTGGCTGAGATACTGCCGTGACAGTGGGAACTTTCCTCCCTCCTCTCCCCCTTTCTGTTGTTTCTTCCTCTGGGACAACCAGAGCAGCTCCCATTCCCTGCGGCTTGGCCCCATGTGGGTTTCATACCCTGTTTCTCTGCCTTTGTTTTGGTCTCGGTTTCTCCTGGAGTGTGTGTGTGTGTGCGCGTGTGCGTGTGTGCCCGCGTAAAAGAGTCAGCAGATGAGACAGATGTAGAGAGAAACAGACACATGGTGACGGATGGAGACAGACAGACAAACAGAAAGAACATGCAGCAGTGACAAAAAAAGAGACCAGAACCTCACACATCATTCCTCTGGAGCTGGCTCCCTTCTGCTCCCCGCCTGCCGGCTCCCAGGTTCATCCAGTTGGAAACAGAACATGGGATGAAGACAGAGACAACCACCATATGTGTGCATGTCCTCGTGTCCCCCCGATCCAGTTTGGGAAGCCTCATGTCATATTTTCCTCATAACTCAGTAGTTCATCAGGGCTCCACGTTTCTTCACTCGCAGGGCTGGCTTGTGTGTGTTCGGGGGTGGAATGGAGTTGGGGGCCAACCGTTGATTCGGCTCTGGGGCAGAGGGCTGAGTATTTGCCCCAGTCTGGCTGGTTCTCCATGCTTCTATCATCAGTCTAGGGCTGAATTCTGGCAGGTTTGTCCTCTGACAGGCTCAGGGGACCCCTGTGGACCCACCTGTGGACCCCACCCCAGCTTTATGGGCCCACTCCTTTCCCCTGCTGGGTCAGGTCTACATAGGACACTTCCCTTTACCTCCGGCTTCATCATGGATGCTCTGGGGCTTTCAGAAGGAACTTGGCTGAGAACCAAGGAAGAAACAAAGCACCAAAATACACACAGCATCACTCACTCTTACAACAGGTAATACATTTTTTAAATACCTGCTGGTACATTTTACCTCTTTGTAATCTATTTCCCCTCTCTCTTTCCCGGAGTGCTTTTACTATCTAGGCTTACCACTTGGAGAGGAAGAGGGTGTCAAAAGACCCCTCAGGATTAGGAAGGCAGAAGGATCATACTGCCTGAATCCCCAGGAAAGCACCCCTCTTGGATCTCTGTGGAATGAAAATGCAGGGAGGCCTGCTTGTCCTGTGAGTACCCCACCTGGAGACACAGTACGAAACAGACCTTTGAGGTTCAAAGTCTTCTTCAGTCTACAGGAGGGTTGCTAGCCTGACATATTCTTGGTCAACAGAGAGATTTTATCAGAGTCCAGCTCTTAGAATCAGGCGGACAGAGACTGAAGCCCTGCCTCTGCACCTTTAGCTGTGTGACCTCGTGTGGCTTTGTGGGCAAGTCACTTGACCTTTAGCCTCCAATTTCTTACTTGAAACATGAATGATGGTGATCGTTCCTTCACAGGGTGTTGTGAGGACTACCTGAGGTGACGCACAGTGCCTGTCACAGCGTGTGTGCTCAATTTATTTTGAAAAGAAGCTGTGTGGCCCGGGCCGAGTGGCTCAGTTGGTTGGAGCATTGTCCTGTGCACAAAAAGGTTGCGAGTTCGATCCCTAAGCAGGGCACATACGGGAGGCAAGCGATTGATGCTTCTCTCTCTCTCTCTCTCTCTCTCTCTCTTCCCCAAATCAATAAAAAATATATTTTTTCAGGTGAGGAATAAAAAGAAAGAAAAGAAGCCGTGCGCTGGCCTGGGTGGTGAGGAGGAGGGAGAGTGGTAAAGGAGAAGGCAGGGCAGGAAGGAGGTGGCCCTCCTTTAGGCGGGCTCCTGCAGTGTGGGGTGACAGTGACTCCAGTCTCTGCCCGGGAAGGACAGGGCTTGCTGCTCTCTGTGTGTGGAAAGGAGTGAGAGAAGCCACGCAGCCACCCTGACACCCTGGCTGGGCCCACCACATCACCGTGTTTTGGCCACCATGTCCCAACTTTCCTTTGCTGAGAAAAGCGGGAGGCATGACCACAGCTGTTCCACAGGTCACCTTCAGGTGTGCTGGGGGAGAGTGGCCCGCAGATGTGCATGCCAGAGATGCCCACCCTACCCCTGCAGACCCCCTTGTGCAGACAGTCACACCCCATCCTGCTCAGACCCACCCAGAAATCCCCATGCTCTGTCCAAGACAGTCACAAATAAAGACATAGGCACAGGCACACGCATGAGCAACATACACCCCCAGTGTGCACCCAGGGCACACATGCTTTCTGTGTGTGTGTGTGTGTGTGTGTGTGTGTGTGTGTGTGTGTTTCACATCGTCGGCCAGAATATGCTCTGGAAATCTAAGCAGAAAGGAGCGTGCGAATGCCGCCATCATCAGGGATAAATTAATCCCAGATCCGTAAAGGGTTTTCTTTTTTCATTCTCAGCCCTGCTGCAAATTCAATTATGACTCTCTGCCAGCTACTGAAATGAGGGGACAAGTAAGTACGTGGCTGGGCCTGGAAAATGGGGCAGGGCAGGGGACCCTTCACGGTCCACACCCTCATTCTCCTTCCCTGCTGTCTGGGGTCCAGGAAAGAGTTGCAGTCATTCTTGGATTCCCCACAGCCATTGAACCCTGGGGCAGCAGCAAGGTGCCATCCAAGAACGTGGAGCTGGCAGCCATAGAGCTGCCCTTGGGAGCTGAACTAGGAAATGACACATGCACCTCAGCGTGCAGGCTGGCAGAAGCTCTCCACGAGGCAACTGGGCCAGGGACTGACAAGCCTTAATGGCACACGTGTTGGCCTGTGTGTGGAGAGTGGCAGGAGTCTCAGACACCTACCTTGACTGTGACCAGGGAAGAGAGACTTGGACAGTGGACCCCTTTGCAAGGCTCTCTAACCCCCATGGCTCTCAAGGCCTATGGCCACAAAATGTTGAATTTATCCCTCACCGTTCACATTCACGAGCAAACTTCTGCTAGTGTTTTGGCTTCTGGCACAGGTCTGCTTACAGGGACTGAGAGTGTAAGTCACGCTGTGCAAGCTGTGACTTACATCAGGTGACTTACCCCTGGGCACATGCTGGTATTTTGATTGATTTGCCATTCTCTTACCTCCGTTAAGGAGGGTCTGCCCCTTGCAGCTAGACCTGTGCCCTTAGACCCATACAATTGGGGGTCTTAGCCTGCCAGCATGCCTGGAGTGGCGGAAGCCCTGGGGGTATAGAATGTCCCTTGAGAAGCCTTTTGGGGGACATGTGGCCAGCCTCTCCTTGGTCACATCCTTCCCTTGGGCTGTAGGAGGTTTGGGCCTTTCTGTCGGTGTCCCAGGTTGGGAGTGAAGAGCATCCACTCAGACTCAGGTGTGGCCCTTGGTGACAGCTGCCTTTTCCTCTGCTTCATCCACACCCAAGTGGCAGGGAGGGAACTGAGTTAATTTAAGGGGACAGCAGAGGTGGAGGGAACTGGCCACGTTTGATTCCATAAGAATTCTGACAAGGTCAGGTGAGGCTGGTTTTGTAAGAGGATGAATGAATTGGCGGAGGTTATATTTTGAGTGGGGTGTTGCGACAGGGAGTTTGAGGCTGGGATGAAGGGAGGTAGGAATGACCCTGGTGACTGGGAACAGAGACTTAACGGGGCCGCTGAGAGGCCCCATGCAGAAGGGGGGCCTGTGGGCCTGGAGGTGCAGGGCTCAGGCTAGAGGTAGGGGCTCTGCCTGCCCCTCCCCCAGGGCCTCCGGGACCTCTTACATAACCTGGCCTGGCCAGGGAGAGCTGGATTTTCACAGTTAGGCTCAGGCTGCCAGGAGAACAAGAAAAATGGGCCTGAGGGAAACCTTCACCATGGAGACTAGGAGGAAGGAGGCTAGGGAGGGAGAGATGGGGTGTGTGTGTGCATGTGTGTAGGCGGGCTGTGTGGTCTCTGGCAGCCAGTGCCAGCCCTGGAGAAGCCCTAGTGCCTGCCTTGCCCAAGGGCCTCAGGGTGGGGAGGCCCCACTGCACACTCAGTCAGGCTGTCTCAGATGCCTGCCACTCCCATCCCACCAGCCCAGGTTCTTGGGTAGCACCCAGAACAAATCCATCCCCACCCAAAGCTCTCCTCCCCTGTTCCCAAGGAGGAAAGGGATCTCTGGGAGAGGGCAGGGGGAGCGGTGAGCTCCTCCAGCGCCCCAGCTTCCCCTGACCTCCAGAGTTGGCTCCGATCAGGGGTGAGAGTAAAGTTTGAGGCCGGCTCTGCTGCCTCCAGGCTGGTTAGTGAGGGAGCTCTTGGCTACTGAGTGCCAGCGGTGTGTCAGGTCCCGTGCTAGGCATGTTGTCACCTTTAATCCTCAGTGGTGAGAAGTAGCTATTTTGAGCCTCATTTCAGAGGTGAGAAGACAGACTCAGGGAGGCCATACAGCTATTAGTGAAAGGGAAACCCCAGCCACGTTGACTCAGAGTGCTTGCTTCCTCACCCTCCCCTGCCCCACAGGCCCAGCCACCCCTCCTGTTTCCCCCATCTCACAACTGGTGACTTCCAGGCTGGATCTGCTAGGTATGGGCATCAGGAGGCAGGGCAAGGGGTGACTGTGTGTGGAGGTAGCATTGGCACTGTGAAGTTCTCAATTTGTTCATTCTCCGAACAAATATTTATTGAGCACCTTTGGCGCCCAGGCTCTGTGCTAAGCACCAGATGCTTGCCCCCTGTGAAAGCTCCAAGCCAGAGAGCCAGAAGATAAACAATTTCAGGCAATAGTAAGCAAATTCGAGGAGGAAAAATGAAGTGAGGAGGGGGAGACAGAAAGGACTGTGGGTGGGGAGTCACTTTTTCCTTAGAGTTCGGGGAGAAGCCCGCCGAAGTGATGGCATCAGAGCAAACCTGGCTGAAGTGAGCAAGTGAGTCATGTAAAACCTGGGAGAGGCCATTCCAGCCAGAGGGCATAGCAGGTGCGAAGGCCCTGAAGCAGGAATGAACTTGGCTTGCTGGTCTGGTCACATTGGTGCCTGGGAGTTGACCATCATCCCCGTGTGGCTCATCTTAAACTCCAGTCAGGGAAGGCATCTCAGCAAGTGTCGTCACAGTTCATTCAGTTGCTCCCTGTGTTGTCCTTTCCAAGACTGAGTGTGGCAGCCTCACCCATCTGGGCTGGGCATGGCACAGAGCCCCCAGCTGTCTTCTTTCCCGTGGTCGGTCCCCTGGGGGAATGCTGCCAGCGCTCACACTCCTCACTGCCCGTTCTAACTCCTCTGGGGACGCAGGCAACACTCTTTGTCCAGATTGGCAAGCGTGACTATTTTATCGTTTAAAAAAGATTTATTGGCTTTTGTCTATCACAAAAGTAATATATGTTCTTTATAGAAATTTGAGAAAATGGCTCACAATAGGAAGAGCATAAAAGAGCCACCAATCCCATTACCCAGAAAGAACCACTGTTGGCACTTGGGTATCTCTAGCATTTTCCATGTGCGAATGAAACATACGTTAGTATTTTTAAAGAGCACGGTCTCGCTGAACACAGTGGTTTGCAGCCGCTGCGTTGTGACTCTCCATCTGCATCACTGACTGCGCCGAATGAGGGCTTTATGGCTCCATATAGTCTATCATTGGGATAAGCCATGGTGTGTTTATTTAGGCAGGCCCCAACTGATAGACTTTTAGGTTCTCTCTCTCTCTCTCATCTTGTCCACAGGGCTTTTCCTTGGCCATTCTGGGAGGCTATTTTGAAGTGCCTAAGCAGTCTCTGAGATATGGTACCTTGGGATGCCAGAGGTCAGGATGGGTCTGGACTGGGAGGGTGGGTCCCTGCAAAACTGCGTTTTCCCTGCAACAATCCACACACAGCTGCTTAAGGAGGAAAGAACTCTGGATTCCAGCCCGCCCACAACAGGTGGAGGGGAGGGGAGGGTGAGCGGTAGATGAACAGAATACACAGAGCAGGGGGTGGGGACAGGGAGCTCATGATCACTGCCCTGAAGTGAAAGTGCTGAGAGTCTGCTATTTTCTAGACGACGCTGCAGGAAGGCTGTTGGTGGTAGTGATGGTGGGAGAAGCATCAGGTGAGGACCCCCAGGGGAGTGTAGGTGCAATATGCAGGAGTGTGTCTATCTGTCACTGATTGTAAAAAAGCTTCTTCACCTCCTTCATGAAGCCACCTCTGAATTCTCCACCAGGGCAGGCTCTGAGCCCTGGCTTTCATGGTTTCTGTCTCCCTCGGAGACTCACCGCCCTGTGCTATTCATTGCAGCAGTTATTTGGGTCGGCCTGAACTTGACTCCCAGCTCTCTGGCTTCTCTCCCCACCATTAGTGAGTCCCGGGGCAGCTCTGCTCCCCACCTCAAATGTGGAGCCACCATATGTCCCTTAGAGAACTGCTATGAGGTCCAGAGGCCAGGAATGTGGAATGTGGCACATGATATATGCTCAATTTAAAAGTATTTCTTTTACACTTTTTTCTCCCACCTTAGGCTAAGTCTTTGAGGGGATGTAAAATGTCTTCTCCATCTCTGTGCTTCCCCCCTGCCCCTAGTGGTGCTCTCCTGATACCGCAGAAGGCACACGGCACTTCACTGGGGGATGGGAAGAAAATACTTACAAAATCAAACTCTTGCTCTTTCTTAATATGCAGAATCACCCTTGTTTACCAGGTTTGATGTACTGGCTTTTGGCGTAAACCTGATTGAGAGGGATTACAGATCACATTATCTGGATTTCAGTAAAGTTCCCCTCACCAAAACGGACACACGGCTGAGAAGGATCTTTGCCATGAAACACTCTGATTGAAGAGGAGCTCACAGTGCAGACAGAAGAGAACAGCAGACTGAAGGAAGCTGACAAGGAAGGCAAAGGAGGACTATCCGGTGGAACTGACACACACATGCAACTTGTCAGCTGAGCCTTGCCCAGCCAGGGCTCAACTGACAAGTTGCATTAGGAAGGAAAACGACAAGGATTTAATCAGATCTGACAAGGAGTCAGCGACACAAGCTGAAATATGGAGAGGACTAGTTGAAATTAGGACTTACATCCATTACCTGCACCAGTGAACCTTGCCCTAAACATAGAGTGTGCCTTGAGATATTAACTCACGGTAATCATATGGGGACGTAATTGATGGCGAGATAAGTAGACATGTATGGGAGTGCATGCTCAGACTTTCCACGGACGTGGTTTTTCTCCCAGGGTTTGGAGACCGCTGCCCCACAGCTTCCAGCCTCAGGCCTGGCACTCAGCAGGGCTCAGGAAGCTGGTGTGGGGCTGACCTGTTCTTTGTGTGCGTGTGTGTGTCTGCAAGAGGTTTTTATGACTGCATAACTGTTCCGCTCACCTCCCTCTTTCAGAACACTCTCCCCTCCTTCTCCTCCCGCCCCCCTTCCTCTCATTTATCCCCTCCTGCCAGTGGGTGCCCCCGCCTGACCCTCATTAACTCAAAGTGTAAAACCCATTTGTCTACAGCCCCCTGGCCCCCCTCCTTCCCTAGCTTGGGGCTGGGGCCAGGCCCTTCTTTCCTCCCATCGGCTGTCTAGGCTCAGACTGCTGTGGTTTATGAGCTCGATCCAAATCTGCAAGGCCCCACCGAACAGGCAGGACTTGGTTGGGGATGACCTCAGGGCTGCTCAGAAGACCTACAAAGAGTGAGCGATGCCGCTGGGGGAGCCCAGATCTGCCCCTCATTGCTAAGAAGCTGGCAGGGCCACCTGGGAAGGCCGTGCGGGTTGTGCACTGCGTACTTCTAAGGTCCCACCCTGCAGGACAATGATGAAGATGGCACTGCCGTGCAGGGCACTAGCATGCAACCATGTGTGGACATTCTTCAGTGCTCTCCCCTTCTTCACCCTGCCCTGCCTCCCGGGCAGCTTCTGCATCAAGGATCTCTGACCCCAACCTTCCCTCTGGATGGGGATGACAGGGAGGAAGGAGGGGAAATTGGGTCTGGGATCAAACCCGTTAATAAGTGTCAAGTGCTTAGAACTCTATAGAAGTTTTTGCTGTGATGTCAAGGGGGTGAAGGATTAGAAAGGGTAGCTGAGGTTTGGGGCCGTTGGCCTTTGGGTGGTAGCTCTGGAGGTCCTTAGGGCTGGAGACTGTCATTAACTGAGGAGGGAGGCAGCCCAGAGTGGGAGTGCAGGACTCCTGGGGCTGCGCATGGCACTCCCAGGCCCTACTGGGGTCAGCCCTGAGCAGAGGACCCACATCTTCCGCTGGTTCAGCCTCCCCAGGGAAGTCCAGCAGGGCAGGCAGAGATGAGTCGGGAGGGGGTGCCCCTCCTCCATCCCCCATACTGGCAGCAATCCAGAGGCATCCAGGAGTCAGAAGTGGATCCAGGGTTTGTGGCCGGAAGCCCAGCCTGGCCCTGCGTAAGAAGGCGTTTGAGTTTTCATTACTCAGGGGGAGCCACAAATTGTCTTGACGAGCGTGGTTGAGTTTATGTAATGTAGACACCTCAGCACACAGCGTCCACCTTGTGGGGAGGACAGGTGGGGGCCTCATATGCTGGCTGCGGGAGGCCAGGGGAGGCCAGGGGTGGGCCTAGCCAGCCTCAGCCAGGAGCAGGGCAGATGCCACCCAAGCAGAGTGCCAGGCTGATATTAGAGTCTGATGTCCCCCCACCAGTGTGTCACTCACTGACTTCAGCAACCACCTCTCCTGGCTCCTCATTTAAAGGCCAACCCACCCTCTACTCCCAAATGAAGGTTCTGAGCAGGGCTCCTCATCCGGGTAAATTAGCTGAGACCCTCTCTTCCTCCCTCTACCCTCCCTGACTTTGAAGGCCCAGAGCATCCTCAGGGACCTGGGGGGAGAAGGGCGGTGGTCCTTAGCTGGGAGTGGAGGGGGTGGGTTGGAACCAGGCTCTGTTCCAGGCTGACCTTGTCCAACAGTGAGGAGCAGAGTGAGTGTTTGACTGCAGAGCTGGGCACAGACATGGTGCACTCCTGACCCTCTTGCAGGGAGGTGCTCTTGCTCCTTGGCCCTGGCACAGTTCGGCGGGCTGCCTGGGTGGCCCTCTGCTGCCCAGGGCTGCCTCCCACCCCATGCTTCCTCACGGCTGTCCCAGCCCAGGCCCTCACTGGCCCCTGTGGTGGCTGCTCTGGTGCTCACTCAAAGCTACCGCTGACCTGCCTCCAGCCCGCCAGGGTGAAAATAGATGTTTCCACCGCGACCGCCTCCATAGCCTCAACTTTCTCCCACTTGAGCTTCTGCCAGTGCTTGGTCAGTGAGTGAGCACAGAATGCATGGCTAAGCCTCGTGTCAGGGGCCTGTGGGGAGCTGGGCTGTTAGTGAATGTCTCATTGTTCCCAGAGGTGACCCTGTGTGTCCCTCCTCCATGCCGGGGGCCACCCTGCTCATCTCCAGGCCTCTCCTCATTCCCTTCGGCTTTGTGCCCATCTGGCCTCTCAGCTCCTTGCCCTCCACCTTGTCAAATGAGGAGGCATAATCCCTCCCTTAGGCCAGTTTTGTGGGCAAGTGACCTGTGCACAGGGCCTTGTGCTGAGAACAGCCCATCTTGGTTCAATGCTCTGCTGTCACTGTCTTAAAATTCTTAATAATTTCTGATCAAGGGTCCCCATATTTTAATTTGTACGGGGACTTGTGGATTATGTAGCTGGGACTGCTTCACTAGGAGTCACTAGTTTGATGGGGGAGACATAGGTCTGATGGGACAGGCCCATCCTCTCCCTTAGGGAACCCACAGATTGGAGGAAGAGGCATGGCAACTCCTACAACAGAAACTATTCAAGGAGCAGACATGCTCTTGGTCCCTTGTGAACTCCCAGCTGATGGGAGAGACAATCCTTGTTCCCAGAGAGCCTCTGGTCTCCAGCTCTGGAGCTTGGAGAGCTCAAGGATTCATAGAGCAGGCTCAGCCAGTGCTCTTGCTGAGCAAAGATTCTGATGGGAGAGGCAGAGCCCCTGCCTTTAGTACATCCGCAAATGATGGAGGCACAACCCCGTCCTTGCGGACCTTTAGAACAAATCGCAAAGACCAGAGAGACACATAGGTAGTAAGGTTGGTCCCAGCCAAGACCCAAGAACATTCAGGTGGCCATGGGGGAATCTGACCAGGAACAGGACATGGGGGCCTTGGAAAGGCACTGATTCCTGTGGGAGCTGCCGAGGGGGAAGAGCTGGGGCCTGGCTGGGCCCCAGCAGGAGGGGAGGGGAGATGACAGGCAGGAAGGCAGTTGTACTGGTTCCATGGGGGTATAGGCTGGCTCATGTGGGCCTTGGAAGGACTCTTCTGAGGGCTCCAAAATGCACAGCTGAGCTCTAATGTTCCTTAGGGTGGCAGCACCAGAATGGCACGAACAGTGGTTTTCTCCCTGCAGAGCCGCTCCTAGCCCAGGGCGCTGTATGCCGGGAGCATGGCAAGCCCGAGGCCACAACTCCTTCTTGAGCCTCTGGAATGCATTGAATTCTCTGGGGATGGGTGGGAGTGAGGGGTGCTCACTCAGGTCCTGTGGGAAAAGGAACATTAATTGGTGACTGGACATGGGGTTATCTCTTCCCCGGCCCCAGGTAAAGCAGGTGAGTGGCACTGGCTTTGCTGTTGTGCTGGAGGGCCAAGGGACCACAACACACAGACGGGAGTTCCCCATGAGGGCAGTCTTCCTGGAGGAGGCGACTCACCTGAATGGTTGGACTTCCAGGAGCTCTGAAAAGATCTCTGCCTGCCCACCAGAGCATCACTTCTTTGGGGGTGCACATTGTCCTCTCAAGGTGCCTAGTTTAAATTGACTCCCAGGAATAGCCCAGATGAGGAGAGGTCTTTCTGGGCTGCACTGAGCTCCCCTCACCCTCTGAGGAGCTAATGTGCTCATAGGCAGAGACAAAGGGCAGAGAAGGTGAGCCCTGGGGCCTGTCCTCCCCATGGGAGGTGAGTGCTCTGCCCTGGAGGCCGCCCCTGTGTGACGATGGCTTGACTCAAGCATCCCCCTTTGGCCTGGCAAGGGCACCAGGCCAGAGGAGAGCAGGACTCAGGGGAGCATCTCATGATGTTTCCACCGCACAGAATGCTGGGCATCCTCTGTGGGACCTCTGAGGAGCAAATTAAATCTTGTCATGGGCTGTGTCCACAGTGCTGGACAGGCCTGTGAGCAGCTGCCTTTCCTGAGCTGGCCTCAGCCAGTCCACCAGCCCTGTCCTTGGTAAAGTCCTTCTTGGGTGATTCCTGGGGGAAGGATGAGACCTCATGCTCTGCGGGGACTTAAGGGGTTGTTTGCCCCAGGGCGTGTGGCTCAGAGTATGCAGTGGGGGCCCTGGGCTCCCTGAGGGCCTCCAGGTGGGTGACGAGTGCAGTCCATCCACTGAAAATGCAGGAGGGACGGGGCTGTTGAGGAACAGGGATGGGAGGATGCGGAGATGGTGGGGAGAGGGCCTTGGGGGATCAGGATGAGGGCTGGGAACAGACATTTTTACCTTTGCAAAATGACTTGTATCCACCCAGGTGAGGTGGTAGGGGGGCCTCATCCATGGGGTCCTCCCAGGCCTTCTTAGCAGACAGTGTTCCTTAACCAGTCACCCCAGGCATGGCCTCTGCCCTGCTCAAGACTGGGCCATGCTAGGCGGTGCGCACACACATGTGCACTGACTGTTGGAGTGTGTTGGAAAATCTCAGTTCAGTCTACCTTGTGTGGACAGGGAAAAAACCCAGTTCTTCTCTACTGTGTGTTTCGACTGTGCGTCTCCTTTTTTTTTTTTTTTTAGAGAGAGATTTTATTTATTTATTTTTTAGAGAGAGGGGAAGGGAAGGAGAAAGAGAGGGAGAGAAACATCAATGTGTGGTTGCCCCTCACGTGCCCCCAGCTGGGGACCTGGCCCACAACCCAGGCATGGGCCCTAGACTGGGAATTGAACCAGTGATCCTTTGGTTCTCAGGCTCACACTCAATCTACTGAGCTACACCAGCCGGGGCACCTGTGTGTCTCCTTTATTAGTCTTGTGGGACTCTTCACTTCTCACATGTTGGGTGTGTCACCAAATGTGTGGTTTTTTTCTTGCCACATGAAACAATTCTCTGTGACATGCACAAACTGGGTGTCCTACAATTTAACTCAATTCTGACACTACCTACATAGGGATAGCATTAGATCTCACAGGTTAAAGGGCTCAGTCCCTCAAGACGACCCCACCCTACTCCAGATGCCAATTTAAGTAGTAGGTCTCCAGGTTACCCACAATTTTTGTCCAACTTGGCTACAAATTGGAGGTTCCCATGTTCCTCTCCTCAGGAACATGCTTGTGTGGCTCCCAGAACTCAGGGAAACACTTACCTACACTTACCAGTTCATTAAATGACATGAGAAAGGACACAGATGAACAGCCAGGTGAAGAGATGCAGAGGGCGAGGACTGGGAGGGTCCTGAGTGCAGGAGCTTCTGTCTGTGGAGATGGGTGTGCTGCCTTCCTGGTACATGAATATGCTCCCCAACCTGAAAGCTCTTTGAAATCTGTACTTTAGGTGACTTTATGGAGCCTTCCTCATGTAGATGTGATTGATTATTAACTCCATTTCTGGCCTCCTCCCCTCTCTGGAGGAAAGGGCTTAGGGCTAAAAATTCCAAGCTTCTCATCATGATTGGTCTTTCTGGTGACCACCTCCCAACCAGGAGCCCACCCAGAGTTGCCTCAGTGGAACAAAAGATGCTCCTAGTGCCCTTGTCACTCAGGGAATTACAAAGATTTCACGAGCTCTGTGCCAGGAATTGGGGCAGAGACCAATACATACTTTTCAATGATCTCACAGAGACTGAGAGCCAAGTTGCCTTGTTCTCACAAGTCCCCATGTGCCCACAATGGCTGGGGGGTGGGATGTGCGTAGGGGCCATTTCTGGGCAAAAGGAGAACAGAAGAGAGCAGCAGGGCAGCGTTCGCACACTCTCTGTCCTTGTCTGACCCTTTGAATTTGCACCCATGGCAGGTCAGGCAGGAGGAGGGAACGTGGTCAGATGTCCAGGGGAACTTCTGGGTGGTCTGGGGCACTGATACATCCTGCACCAGTAGTCCAGGCACCTGGGGAGTTTCTCCATCCTGGAAGTCCACGCTGAGGACTCACTTCCTGGCTCACACCTGGAGCTGGGTTGATCAAGTGCTACTGTCTTTGGAGGCAGGAGTAGCCCTTCCCTTTCTCCCCAGGTTGCTGCCTTCAGGGCTCAGCTCAACCCCTTACCCAGAAGCCCCCTAACTTCTGTGCCTCCCAAAGCTGTGTTTGCTTTCTCTGCCCTCACAAAGCAGGTCCTGCATGCACCTTTCTGCCACAGCACCTCTGATCCTACCACGTGGGGGAGACAGCAAGCACCACCCCCACTCCCAGCTCAATTAGTCCAATCCCTTGAGGCCAGAGATAGCAAGGAAGCTGACTAAGCCTGCATAGCCAAGCTGGGGAGAGCAGAACACAGGGCTCTATCCACATTCTGTCTCCTAGATTGCCAGTGGTAGATGAGTCATCACTTCATTCATTTAGTCATTTAGTCAACAAGAGTTCATTGAGTGTGTGTTGACCCCAGGATAAAGGAAGGCAGACCAGTGAGACTGAGGCTACCCCTGGGAAAGCAGACAGGTGGACTGGATAAGCAAGTGTCCCTGTGCCCTGCAGGCCTGTTTCTTAGCAAGCGGGTGGGTTGGGAGGGGCAGTCCTACTGGAGGGTGGGGGCTCCCTTGGATTCATTGTCCTTCTGGGGAAGAGACTCCTGTCCTAGGGCTTGTGGGATGGAGAGGCTGGGGTGAGGCAGGAATTGAGACTGAGGGCAGAGGAGGCTTGGGATAGTGGGGAGACACCCCAGTATCTAGCTATCTCCTAGGATTGTCCCCCAAGGACTGTGGGCCTGACCTCTGCTTGACCTCCCCTATCCCCTCTGAACTGTGGCCCCTCTCAGCCACCTCATTCGTTTCCCCTCTCACCTCCTGAGGAAGTGTCCCCCTCTCCTCACCAGGCTCCCACCTTCTCCTCGAATCCCTGTCACCTCCACTCTAGAAAGAGCCTTCACTTTCCCCACCTGCCTCTCTCTTCTCAGCCCCCAGCATCTGTTAGGGAAATTGGGCCATTTGAAGAATAAAGGAGAAGGCAGGAGGGAGGAAACTCCCGTCTCAGGGCCCAGCACACAGCTGGGCTGAAAACCTGTTCCTCGTTAACACCCTGAGTCAGGGAGCTAAACGGGGGGTGTCTGCCTCCTCGGTCCTCCCACAGGGCCCAGGTGAAAGGCATGCTGGGAGATGTTAGCTGGAATTATTGGGAGCAGATGGGAAGCAATAGTGGAGGGGCAGAGATGTGGGGGAGGAAGAGGGTCAGCCTAGGGGTGGGAGAGTGGTAGGATTATGTGTGGGAGGGGACTGGACAGACCTTCACCCAGACTACCGTGGTCCTGAGCCACTTATCCGGAAGTATCTCCTCCATAGGCAGTTCTTTTGTCTAGACTATAGGGAAATCCAGATCTAGGGCACACAGGCCTTCAGGAAGGGCAGAGCCAAGAGCCGTGAGCCATGTCTGTCTGAGAGTGGGTGGACACTGGTGACCCACACCATCCTGTCCCTCTCTTGAACCCCTCTGAGGTCTGAGGGTCTCTGACCAGGGCACTGGCAGGGGTGGGGACACATGTTAACGATGGGCTGTGTACAAGGAAGCTGAGGTCTGCCAGACTGGAAATGGGAGACTCCACACAGGGCCGTGGGGAGGAACCAGGTGGTTATGCAACAGAGTGGGAGTTCCCACATGCACCGTGGGCCAACGACCAGCACACGGAGGGTGGACGGTAGTGCTGACAGCGCTGACAGTGACAGTGTGATGGTGGTGATGGAGTGATAATGGGGAGACTGATGTCCTCAGCTTGGCTCCATTCCAGTGCCCAGTTTTATGAGGTATGAGGTTGGAGAGCTTTTCTCTTCAGCGGGATCCCACTCCCTCGTCTCCAGGCCTCAGAAACACCTTGGACTGAGCTGGGCCAGGTTCTGGTCTTCCTCTCTTACTCCTTCCTCAATGCTCAGCCTTCAGCCTGATTCTCTCTGCAGAGAGCAGTGGAATGGTGTCGAAGTTCTCAGCCCCATTAGAATCCAAGTGCTGTAGGTCCTGGAGCAAGACTTGGGGCTGGGAAGGGTGGGGTCAGGGCTCTCGTTGTGTGCCCCCCAGCCCCTGCTCCTAAGGCACTTGTCCCTCTTAACCCAGGCCCAGGCAGGCCCCCAGCCTGCACTTCCTGCTCTACCTGGCTTGGGCCCAGATTCCTCCTCCAATGTTTTAATTAGATCCTGAGCTCATTAGCTGCCCAAATGCCTTCCAGACACCCTGCAGCTGCTCTGGTCCTCCCCACACCTGCCTGTCCAGCTGGGCCTCCCCCACACCTGGAAGACATCGAGGCTTCCAGTCAGGGCCCAGAACTCCAGCCCCTCCCTGTGGCCTTGATCTGGGCTGGGACCAGGCGAGGAGAAGCAGACCCTTCAGCAGAGGGAGGGTGAGAGGCCACAGGAGGTGGCCCCACGGGGAGGCTGGGAAGTGAGTCATGGCGACAGCCGAGGAGACAAGGGTTCCAGTGCCTGTCTGCCTTGGCCAGGGCAGTCAGGCTCTGGTTCCACCGCCTTCCTGCTGAGGTCTTAACCCCAGGGCCCCTTTGAGCAAACTGCTCAGGGCTCAAGGTATTTGCCTTCTGTACATGTGGAGTGGCCAAGAAGGATATGTGAGGGAGACAGATACTCAGAAAGGCGGCTTCGGGAAGCTGAACTTTGATTTCAGCAGGCTTTCCTGCAGAATTTGCCAACCCAAATCATTCAGTGAGTGGCAGAAAGAGAGTTACATCCAAGGTCATGGGAAATGGCCCAGGCTTGAACTCAGATTTGCCCCTAGCAGCAATGCCCCTTTCCGATCCTCTGGCTTGCATCAGCTCCAGGGGACACTAACCACACAGGATCAAATGAATTTAACGTTCACTTATATTCACTTACGAGGAGACAGGCACTGTTTTGAAGGCTTTGCAAATATCAACTCGTTTAATCTCACAATAATCCTATGAAATAGCTATTAGCATTCCTCCCCATTTAACAGAGCAGTTGAACAGTTTGCTCAAGTTCACACACGTAAGAGGCTGGTGGATTCTAGTCCCTGTGGTGGTCTGTGCTCTCAGTCCTCCTGCCCCGACGCCTCTCTGGAATCAACCCTGAGTCACGTGCCCTGGTGTGGGACAGTGGGGGCCCTGTTAAGGCTCCCACCCCCGCACCCCCTCCTAGGAATCAGTAAGTGCTGGAATTGCTGGCACTCCAAGGAGATGGGGGATTCTTCTTGTGTGACCAGTGACAGACAAGTTAGATGATGTCTTTCTGACTTGGTTTGCATAGTGTAAAATGGGAAAACCATCCTCAGCTCCTAGAACTGCCCTGAACATCAAGTAGAGAGCAGTAGGGCCTCCCCGTACTTCTCCATCCCAATTCTGGTCCCTGCCTGGCAGGACAAGCGTATTAGCTGCTGCTCAGCCTCTCTGCTCCTCAACCCCCACCCAACTCATAGGATGATGGTTTTTTAAGATGCGAATCTCCTTCACTAAATGAATGGCAGGAACTTAAGTACTAGGCTGAAGACCTAATATGGACTCAGCTGAGCAGTAGAGAGCCGCTGTAGGCTCCTGAGCAGCAGGGCCCTGATGCGGTCTGAGTTGGTCTAGGTGTGCGGGGAGGAGCCTGGGTCTGGGAGGCACGGGGTCCAGGCCAGCAGCAGAGCGATTCTCCAGAGGTAGAAACTGGAAGGGGTGAGGTGGGCGACTAACTTCGTCACTCTCCCCCCTTGCCTTGCTGCCTGGGGTGGTACTGTAAGGCCCTGGGGGTTGGTCGGATTTTCCAGGCCTTGACATTTAGAGCTGGCCCTGGCAGCCAGCCCCTCTCAGCGTCACGCTGGGGAAACTGACAATGAGGGGTGGAGGGTGGATGGAAAAACTATTTAAGGTACTAACATGCACACACACACACACACACACACACACACACAACCGGGATGGCCACTGGACAGGACGGCTCTCTCTCTCTCTCTCTCTCTCTCTGCTTCCCTTCTTTGCTCTCCACATACAAGTGAACCTCAGCTCAATGCTTTTGTTTCCATGTGTCCTTCCAGACCAACTCATTTAGCCCAGAACTATCTTCACACAACGGGAGAAAGAGAGCCCCAAGACAGGCTCCAGAGGGACTGGCTGACACATCAAAGAGGGCACCAGCTGCCCCCCCGAATATGGTCAGCTGGCCCCTTCAGGGTGACGACTCCAAGGTCTGGGGAGCCCTAGAGCCCTTCCTAGGGCTCTTCAGGTTGCCTTGGGGGGCTGAGGAGTCCTCACCATCTCTCCCAAACTCGACTTTAACCAGTTCAGCCCTGCTTTCACCTGCTTTATAACTTGCTGTCCTCATCCATTCATTTAGTGAACAGGGTTCACCTCTTAAAAACCCGTCATCCTATGAGCTAGGTGGGGGTTGGGGAGCAGAGGGGCTGAGCCGCAGCTGGTACTCTTGTCCTGCCAGGCAGAGACCAGAATTGGGATGCGGAAGCCTGAGGAGGCCCTATCGCTCTCTATTCGATGCTCAGGGCAGTTCTAGGAGCTGAGGATGGTTGATCTTGCTGAGCGGGTGTTCTCTGCTGTTTGCTGATCAATTGCTGTGTAGCTTTTTCTAACCTGAGGGCAAGGTCAGCATTATTCTTCTACTCAGAGAATGGAACAGTAACCAGGCAGCCATTCCTGGTTAATGCTAGCTCATCAGTGAGTAATCCAGTTTGTGATCCTGTTAGCTTTGCTGTTAGAATGCTGAGTGAGGTCCCCAGACCTACAAATTTTTCCTCTCCTCTCCCTCTCCTCTCTGTTTCTCCCTTCCTCCCTGCCTTGCTTTCTTTTTCTCTTTCTTTCTTTTTTTTGTGAGGCTAGCTAATGCTGACTGGCTGCTATACCCTTGCTTGGCTCCCAGATCATAGCCTTGGAGGGCAGCTCTTTGGCATCAGATGCCATCATGCCTTTGCTACATTTCCATTGCAGTCTTGCCTGGAGACTGAGTAGTGGACAGCTGTCAATGGGATAACCCGTCATCTTCCCCTTCACCTTGCATGGTCCCTAAATCCCTTTGCTGAAATTGTTGCTGTGTGGAAGCTGTGGTCTGGGACACTTTACTTCAAAATCTGAAGACTAACAGCATTGCACCTGGCAGCTTGTCAGAAATGCAGAGTCTCAGGTCCCACTGCAGACCGATTGAGCCAGAATCTGCACTTAGCAAGCTCCCAGGTGATTTATAGGCAGCTCATTAAGGTTCGGGAAGTACTAGTCTGCAGCAGTGATTTTTCAGAACCACAGGTTGTGACCGTAGTGCATTGTAAAACAAGGTTATGAGTTGCAATCAACATTTGAAAAAATAAGAGTAGAATTGAAAATATAGGAGGCATTGACTTAATAAAGGACAAGGTTTTTGGGTTTTTTTTTTTTTAATTTTGTGTGTTCTGGGTTGAGGCATAAAGTGTGTGCCACTACCAAAAGAGTTTAAAGACTTTGGTGAGAGGGTATGGCCTTCAGTAATGGGGAGGCTGGGGACTGGCTGTGGTGACCTCTGTCTGTCCCCATCTACCCACTCCCCACCGGGCCTCTCCCCAGCTGCTGTGGATTCCTGAGGGTTTCCCGTCACTGGCCACACACACCTTGTCACCACACCCTGTGGCCCAGTGCCTGGGTTTTGGGGTGTGGTAGGGGAGAGCTGGAACCAAAAAGAATGACTTTTAAAGTGGGTTCTTTTTCCAGGTTTATTTTTCCTCGCTTCTTCCCCCCTTTCTTTCACAGCTCCTTGCTCTGGTTCCTCCTTCACCCTCTCCAGTTCCAAGCTGGGAGGCAAAGCTAAACGCAGTTCCTCAGAGAGGAGTCTTCCCTTCATACTGTAGATTTCTCCTTCCCGAGGCCCCTGACCCTATGCTGAGGAGTCAGAATAACCCAGCTGACCTTGAGCCTGCAGGGCCGTTCCCTCCTCTGGCAGTCGGCCTCCAACCCCTTGTCTGTCAGAAAATTTATCTGATCCTTGAACCTAGCACTCTTCTAGAGGTCAGCCTGGTGACTTAATGGAATCAGAGCTGCCTTAGAGTCCGTGTTGGGGCATTTGGAGGTGATCAGGGTGGGGAAGGGTAGGAAACCCTGGGCCAGAGGGGCTTAGAGGCAGAAGGACTGTCTGCACCCTTTTCTCCTGCCCTGCTCCCACAGACCTTGGCTCTAGGCTAAGGTGAAATGTCTGAAAATCTACTAGGGGCTCTGCCGTTGTAAGTCCATCATCATCATCGCCACCATCACTATTGCAGGTGACATAGGGTGATCACATGTCCCCATTTGCCTGGAACATTGGGGTTCATACTTGCTGCCTGGGTATACTTCTTAATAGGGCCTGTTTTCACTCTTAAGAGCTTTGCAATTTGGATTTTAAGTGATCTTGTCACCTTATATAAAAAAAAACTAAACTAAAGAAAACTTTGCCAAAGGTCATAAAGCTAATAAGCAGTTCAGCTAGGACTTGACCCAAATCACACAATCCTCCCAGGATGCCTCAGCTACTCTGGAATACCTTATGCCTAGGGTGCCTCCTGCATTGCCCAGGATGCCTCAGGTCCTTCCAAGGATGCCTTATGCCCCTCCCAGAATGCCTCATTTTTTGCTTCTCCCTCTTCCTGGTGTGAAGGGTAAGGTGAATTGGTATGTGGGTCTATGTGCTGGGTCCTGGACTCTGTATACAAGAAAGCCAGTTACAGCAGCGGTCCCCAACATTTTTGTCACTAGAGACCAGATTTCGTGGAAGACAGATTTCCCACAGCAATGCAGGCGAAGCTTCCCTCACTCTCTCGCCTGTGCTCACCTCCGGCTGTGTGGTTCCTAACAGGCCAGGGACAGGTACTGGTTCACGGCCTGGGGGTTGAGGACTCCTGAGTTAGAGGGACTCAGCTCACCATGTCACAGTCTCTCCCAGCTACAGGATGCAGCAGAACCCAGACGAGGTTCTGAAGCTCGGATTTCACTTCACGGTTGGTGGGGCTGAGATGAAAGTTGAAGTATTGTCTTATCCAGGGGTATGGAATCTTAGAGTTTTCTGTGGTTTCCCCCTCAGTCTTGCTCGGAATCCCGGCTGTGGAAATCATGAATTTCTTGAGGGTGGAAGACACAGAGATTCCCCTCTTCCTGTTTTCTGCAAAGGGGTGTTGTGTGTGGAGACTGGAGTGGGGAGGTGGACCCGGGGTTAGTGGTGGGGTGGGGAAGCAGGGGCTAGTGCCTTGCGTGCTGAGGGGCATGGGACCTATGGGGCAGGATTTTGGAATGGAGGGACGGCATTAGTTTCAGGTGGTGTGTACTGGCAGTAACTGCCCCATGAACTTGGACTTGGTGATGGGGTAATAATTTTGAGGCAGAAGGCCACCGCAAAGGCTCCTGGTATCCTTGTTCCTCTAGGCCACCCATGGGCACTGAACTGCTGACAGGTTTCTGGCTCTGTCAAGGCTACTGGCCACAGACTCAGGAGATCTGGGACATTGTCCCACTGGATTCAAGCCCTGAAGCTTTGCTGGGAATCAGCCACGTCCAGTCCAAGGACTGTGCAGAAAACACAGGTGAGGGGGCACTGCAGGGTGCCCCCAAAAGCACACAGGTCAGGGGTGGAAGAGCATATTCTCAAAAATATACACACACACAAAGCACATATGTAGGCATACCCCATATGTAACATTCATAATATTCTCATAACCCTTGCATACCCACACATATACCAAACATACACACACTCACTTCTAGACACTTTACACATGCTGTGTCCATGTACACATGTGTGCACACACAATCACACATTTAGACACATATGCAGGTACATCCACATGTATGAGTGCACACATGCATACACCCTGCATAGCAGGTACTCACGTATGTCTCCTGGCCAGCCATGCCATAAGGAACGAGGAATAGCCCCTTGCCTCGTGAGAGGGGAAGTGTAGAGTTCTGAGAACAGGGGCTGTGGGTATGGAGAGCATCTCGATTCTCAGGGACTCGAGGCTCAGGAATACTGGAGAGGGAAGGGTGGGTGGTGCTTGGAGTACAGTGCGGCAGACAGGGTGGGGAGACAGCGTGACCACGACCCCCTCAATCAGGCCCCCACTCCACTGTCCACACAGTGTCCTAAGGGATGAACTTCTCCTTGCCCCTTTTGCCCCATACCCCCTTTCCTCCTGATTCATTGGAAGAGAGAGAACAGATTACCTACAAAGAGAAACCAAAATTAGATTGACCCCAGACTTCTTCCTAGCAACAATATATACAAGACAGAGAACTTTTATTTAAACGATTCCAGACTGGTGTCCACTGATTTTTGTTGGGGAAAGCAAGAGGCAGATCCTTTTCTACTGTTGTATTGGAAGGTTAGGGAGAGAAGTTCCCTAGTGATCCTCTTAGAGGACACTTCCTTGGAGGATCACGGGGGTCAAAGCTCTTTAAAACCCAAGTGGGGCCTTCAGACCAGCCTCTTCAGGCAGTTTGGACATGGTAGGTTTAGAGCAAGCAGAAAAGAGAAGACCTGCCTGGGGGAAAGCCCCAGGGCAAGGATTCAGAGGTCGTGCAAGCTGGTGCGCTTGACAAAATGTCTCTTTCAGGTGTTCTGGGAGGTGATCCTGAGCTGTTTTTCCTGGGAGCAGTTGCTCAGGACCTGCTTTCTGCAGGCGGCCCTGGGTTTGCACAGGACAGGCCCTCCTTTTCCCGCCCATGGCTGTCACTCGAAGGGTAGCCAGATTGGTGTACCTGTGGGCCCACGAAGTTGTGCTATGGTGTGGTACATTCCGCTAACCCTATTCAGAGGTTGGAGGTCAGTCTGTGGTAAGGGTCAGGGTCGGTTTGCAGCCAGGGTCCAGGTTAGTCTTTGAACAGGGTCAGTTTTGTGGCCAGTGTCAGAGGTTGGTCTTGGCCAGAGTTGGAATCAGTCTGAGTCAGTGTCAGGGTCAGTCTATGGCCATGATTGTGGTCAGTCTGAGGTCACACTGATGTGACCAGACTTAGGGCTGAGAGTGACAGGGAAGCAGTTGGTCCTCAGCGTACTGTGGATGAGACTTGCAGTGAGGTCTGTAACACCTCAAAGCCCCTGCTAGCGAAAGGTTGCATGGCCCCATTTCCAGTGGAGAAACATGCAATGTCTCCACATTGTTAACTCTGAGTTCCAAAGTCCTTGGTGAGGCCTGGAATGGGTGGAAGCAGACCTGCCAGGCCTGTGCTCCTCAGCTGACAGGCCCCAGCTTTCCATCAACAGGACTCCTCCTGCACAGGGCTTCAGTCTGGGTGGTCTTATGGGGACTGTGGCAGATGGTGGCCCTGACTCTGGAACTTAGCATCTGGAAGCTAGGCTTTGACGTGGAATGGGGCCTGTGGCTAGGACTCTTCAGACGTGGCACGGCTGGTCACGAGCTGTGTGTGGGCCTTCAGCAAGGCTCGGTGACAACTCTTATCCGTTCCAGACCCATTCAGCACTGCACCTCTGCTCAAGGAAAGTGGCAACTGAACAGTTTCTTTGCCCTGAGCTCATGCCTCTTACAATGTGTTGTCTCAGAAATGGCCCATTCCAGCAGGGAAAGGAAGGGAAGGCTGGGAAGAGGCCAAGCACCTCTGCTTGGGGTCAGTTCAGTGTCAGAACAAGCTTGCAGGGAATGGGGTGGCCCGGCTGGAGGGCTGGAATTCAGATGCATGGCACCCCACTGGTATCATCCCTTGAGGCCCTGCTCTGCTCTAGGCCCTTGCTGGGGCTCTGTAAGGAATTTAGAGGTGGACCAGATTCTCATCCTCCAGTCTTTACCTAGAGGGCTGGAGAGGTGGATCCATTTACTGTATGTGGGGCAACAGCAACTGCTAGGATTGCTTCCATGGTCAGTGGTCCTACCCAGGCTGCATATTAGAATCACCCGAGGAGCTTCTGAAAAATAGGGACGTCTGCCCTCTGCTCCAGAACAGATGTAATCTGAATGTAAGTTGTAATGTGAACCTACAAGAAGCAACAACCAGGGAGGACACAGGATGCCTCCTAGGGCCCCATGAGCAAAGACTTCACTAAAGCATAATAAGAAATGATGGTGATGCTGACGTTGATTAATAGTAATAATAACATCTACTCCTTATGGGGTCCTTACTGTGTACCCCCTCACCTTACAACAACTGTGCTGGCTTTAAAACATGGCTGCCAAGTTCTTTGGCACCCTTTCCAGTGAGAAAGAGGTGAGGGTCTATATAAACTCCCCTTGAATCTGGGATCTGTGACAGCTTGACCAACAGAATATGGTGAAAGTGACCCAGTGCCATTTTCTGAGACCAGGTCTTAAGAAACTGGGAACTTCAACTTCCTTTCTCTTGAGATATGGACTTTTGGAACCCAGCCACCATACTATGAGGAAGCCAAACAGCCACACAGAGAGGTCACTTGTAGGCGACTCTACCAAAGGTTCCAACAGAAGTCCCAGTGGACAGCCCCCACCAACGGCCAGACAGGTGAGTGAGCAGGACTTCAGACAGCCTACCCTGACGTTGAGTTGCTCCCAGCCCCAAGCCGCCCCACATGGTACTGGAAGGAACAGAGATAACCAGTCCCCACCTAGCACTGCTCACACTGCAGGTCTGTGAGCAAAATAAATGACAGTTTATGTTTTAAACCAGGGGTTGGCACATTTCTCTGTAAAGGACATGGTAGTAAATATTTTAGGCTCTGTGGGCCATTCGGTCTCTGTTGCTCTGCAAGAGCAGCCACAGGCAACGCATAAACGAATGGGTGTGGCTGCATTCCAATAAAACTTTATGGACACTGGAATGGGAGTTTCATATAATTTTCACCTGTCATGAAATAGTACTTTTTTTTTTTTGGTATTCTTCCAACTCTTTAAAAACATAAGAAAGCATTCTAAGCTTGTGGGCTGTACAAGAACACAGAGTGGGCCATAGTTTGCCAACCTCTGTTCTAAGCCATTAGGATGGAGGGGATCTGTTATGCAGCAACAAGATAGCTGGAACAACGCGGCCAGGTAGATGATTTTGTGAAATCTATGTGAAACTGAGGCATGGGGCATTAAGAAACTCCTTCGCGTTCACAGCTACAGAAATCGTGAGCGTAGCTCATTGATGTTCAGCTCATTTACAAGAGGCAGGTGGGTTGGAATGGTGAGAATAGAGTTTAAAAGATCAGAGAAACAAGAGCTATTTGTTGCTTTCTTAGCCATGTTCGGGGAAGAGAAGTTCCAGAAATGGGGGAGGGGTCTGAGCTCCCTTGTGGAGCTGAGATATTTTATTAGCCTTCCCCAGAGCAAAGTAAACCTCCCTCCAAATCATTCCACACCTCTTTTCTAGTTCCATGTTCACTAAGCAATCTTCTGAGTAAGAATTTGTCTTCTCACGTAGTAGCAGTTGTTGTTGCTAACATTTATTGGGTGCCAGGCACTGTTCTAAGCTCTTTATGTCTATTAAGTTATTACATCTTCACAATAATCTGCTATTATGCCATATTTGGAAATGCGGAAATTGAAATTCAGAGAGCTTACATTAAAAATGTAGGGCTAGGCTTTGAACCCAGGCCACTTGGCTTCTGATCCCAGGTATTTAACTACTCGGCTATCCTGTTGCCCACCCGGATGCTGAGAAAGTGGGCCCTGCAGTGGAGAGTGCATTCTAGGCCTGGAGAAGGGACAGTTCCTGTTACAGAAGAACAAATTGGTGTCTGACTGGTACTCTGGCTTCGTGAATGGAATTAATGCAAGTCAGTGCCTGAGATACATTGAGATCCTTCAGCCCTTGAGCTAGGACTTGAAAGGCAAAGGTCTCCACCTGGAAAGTAGAGGTCCTAAGGCCTTGCCTGGGGCAGGAAGGACATCTGGCTGGGAGGACAAACGGGCAGTTAGATGGCTGGCTTCACGGTCAGTGCCCTCATGGGTCGTTTTACTTCTCATTTCACCTGACCTCTCAGTAGCACACAACTTCAGTCACGTGAAATCTTTTCATAGCCTTCTTTTATAGACGTCTTTACAGAGTCTGCAGAGATGTCTGCTTTCTCATCCTACTACTGGTTATTCATGTCTTCCTCTCTCTCTCTCTCTCTCTCTCTCTCTTTTTCCTTGACCATCCCCACTAGTGGTTTGTTAATTTTATTAGTCCTTTCAGAGACTCTATTTCTGGCTTTGTTGAACTTCTATATTACATATTTGTTTTCTGTTTCATCACTTTTATGTTCTCATTCTTAGTATTTCCTTTTTTCATTTTTGGGTTTGTTTTGATGTGCTTCTCATTGAAATTGACACTTAGCTCATTATTTTTTAGCCTCTTTCCTTCTCTAATATATCAAAGCAGTAAGTTTTCCTCTTTCTGCTTCGGTTGCATCACAAATGTTCATACATAATATTTTCATTATTGTACAGTTCAAAGTATGTTCCAGTTTCCATATGATTTGTTCTTTGACACTTAGATTATTTATAAATGTGTTTCTTAATTTCCAAACATAAGGGGATTTTTCTGTTGTCTTTTTTAAAAATGAATTTCTCATTTAATTGCATTGGGAGCAGTGAGCATGCTCTTTATGATTTCATTCTTTTACATTTGTTGAGATTTGCTCTGGAAGCCAGTATATGATCAGTTTATATAAATCTTCCAAGGGTGGGGAAGGAAACCATGTATCTTCCATGGGGGCTGAGTGCTGTGTTCTAGGTATGTCCATTAGGTAAAGTTTGTTAATCCTGTTTTTCGAAATTTCCTTATGTCTACTAACTTTTCTCTAATTTTTGGTTTTATCCATTATTAACAGAATGTGTTAAAATCTCCCACTGTGACTGTGGATTTGTTAATTTTTCTGAAGTTCTGATATTTTTACTGTATACACGTGAGAGCCTAAGTTATTAGGTGCATATCATTTAAATTTGTGTGCTTTTCTGATGAGCTAAATCCTTTATGATTGTGAGTGGATTACCTTTTCCTAAAAGTCTATTTTGTTTGAAATTACCACAGCTACTTCAGCTTTTTTTTTTTGCTGAGCATATCCATAGCATATATTCTTAGGTTTTTGATATGTCATGTAAACATAATTAATAGGATTAAAAATGCTGTCTTTTAATTATATAATAGTGGAAAACTGACTAAAAGTATGATCTCGATTAAATAAAATTTCACACCTTGAGATTCCTTGAACTCCCTCCGTGACACAAATTTGGTCAGTGATTCCCAGTGGAGACCTGTGTTTGCTTTATAAACTCTCAGTGATGGGCTTTCTTGCCCTCTCTTTCTTCTCCCTTCTTCCTTTCCTTCCTTACTCCTTCCATTTCTTTTTTTCTTCTCCCCACATCTGTCCTACACATCAAGGCAACTCTCTGCATAACCCTGAGACACGTGTGTGTGTGTGTGTACACGCACATGCATGCGTTCACACATCCCCACGGGGGCAGGGGGAGAGAAGTTGAGTGGTCACTGTGCCTTCAGTGCACTCTTAACTCTAAACCTGAGGGTGCAGTTCTCAGAATTCCAGACAAGTGTGGCTGTGGCTCTGTATAGCCTGGGAAAGCCCTGGGCTTTTTCTTCTCTCCCCCTCGGCACGAGGTGTTGAAAAACCACAGCTTGGCTTTGAAGCTTTTTCTTACAGATCAGCAAGTGCCTTCAGAGTTGGGGTGCTTCCCAACCTTTTGTCCTTCTTGTAGATTTGACCTGGTAATTCCCACTTTCTTGTGAATTCTTCTATGCTCTTAAGATTATGTTTTTGAAAGTAATCCCTATCACTTTCAGTTGTTCTTAGTAGGAGAACTGATCCAAATAACTTAGCTCACCTGTACCAGAAGTAGAAGTCAATTTGCTCCTTTTTGAAACTCTGCATTCCCCTGGCTCACGAGGCATCACTCTCCTGATTTCCCACCTATCTCTGCTGCCCCTTCGCAGCCTACCTGGGAGTCCCCTTGGCCCAGGCCTTGAATGCCAGTGTTCCTTTGGGTCCAGCCCCTGCATTGGTTTTATTTTTTCTTTCTATGTTTCCCAGTGACCTCACCTATTTCCTTGACTTTAATTACTGCTTAGGATGTTTCTGGCTCCCAAATCTACATCCTTAGCCCTGACTTCTCTCCTGTGGTCCATGACATATGTGCAGTTGCCTACTGGATATTTCTCTTGAATCTTGCAGACACCTCAAAATCATCATGTTCAAAATTGAACTCATCATCTCCTTCGACACTGGCTCCTCCTCAGTATTTCCACCTCAGTAAAGACCATCACGTTCCTCACTGGACACTTGATAGTGTAACTACCAGAGACCTCTAGTATCAAATTATACTTAGCAGGCATAAAAGTGAATGCAGTTGTTATGGGTTGGATTGTGTCCCCTTCCAACCTTATATGTTGAAATCCTAAGCCCAGTACTTCAGCCTGTGTCCTTATTTGGAAGCAGGGTCTTTGTCGATGTAATTAATTAAGTTAAGATGGTCATTAGGGTGGACCTGAATCCAGTATGACTGGTGTCCTTATAGAAAGTGGAAGTTTGGACAAAGACCCGAACATAGGGGGAATGTCATGTGAAGATGAAGGCAGACATCGGGGTGATGCTTCTATAAGTCAAAGAATGACAGAGATTTTCAGCAACCTCCAGAGTTGAGGGGAGAGGATGGGACAGACTTTTCCTCATAGCCTTCAAAAGGAAACACCTTGCTGACATCTTAATCTCAGACTTGTAGCTAACACAACCACGAGGCAAAACATTTCTGTTGTTGAAGCTACTCAGTTTGTGGTACTTTGCTACATCGGCCCTAGCAAACTAATATAGCCATGGTCCCTTTTACATAAAGCACCTAAAAATATTTTTTAAAAGCATAGATCAGATCAGGTCCCTCCAGTGACCCCCATTTCATTGAGAACAAAGTTGCAGTGACTCACTGTGGCCCCCAGATCTGGCTGCTGCCTCATCTTCCAGCATCATTTTCTCCAGGCTGCTTGTCCCCCAGTGCATCCCCATTACACTGGTCTTCCTTCTGTTTCTCAAAGACTGCTTCTAGCGAGCTCTCCCCGCTGCCCCGCAGGCTTCTGCATTTTGATTCTCTCCTCTGGAAACACCTTCAAAGGACAGCCGATCTAAGGCAGGCCCCTTTTCTAAACTACTCTTTATTATTCACCCTTTTCTATGACCATTACAGCATTTATCACTACCCAAAATGATCTTACATTTGTTTCTGTGTTTATTGTACATCTCCGCTGTGCTACTAGAATGTAAACTCCCAGGAGCAGAGACCTCACTGTCTTGTGCACTACCATGCCTCCAGTGCTGGGCAAAGAACTTCTTGTCAGTTAGACATTCGCTGTATAGCTGACGAATGAATGTACAAATGGACAAATGAGTAGTGAATGTTTTACTTTTCTCCGTCTCTCCTTCCAACACCCAGGTACTCACCTTGTCTTATGGATTCTATTTCCTAACTATGTCTCAGTACTGCCCACCTCTCTCTACGTCCTTCCATTGCCGGGGCTCAGGCTACCACCATTGCTCAGCTGTACATTGGCAAGTGCCTCCTAACTGGTCTCCCAGTATCCTGTCTAGGCACCCTCTCATCCACTCTCCATACTGCAGCTAAAGGACACTTCTAACATATAAATAGATCAGGTTGCCCCTGCTAATATTGTGCAATGGCTCCTAATGACCCCCTTAGGCATGACCTGGCTCTCACTCACTCGTCTAACCTCGCCCTGGTCTCCTCTCTCCCCTCTCACTCTGAGAGCCAGCCACAGCGTTCCTCCACGCCCTCAGACGGACTCCCTTCCTTCCTCTCACTCTGAACCTTGTACACACAGCGTCCCTGCCTACGATCTCTCCCCCTTCTTTGCCCATGTCCTCCAGGGGCCTTCCTGAGCCCTGTTCCCCATTGCTGGGGCTTCCTGCTGGCCTCCACCACCACTCTCAGCACACCCAATCAGGAGCGGCTGCAGGGGCTGCTCCACCCTCTGATACCTGCAGTAACTAGCATACTATGTGGCAGAGGGTGGACTTTAGAAACATCTTTGTAAAATGAAGGGCCAGGGCCCCACATGCTGACCCCAGAGTTGGCTGCCCCGTGTCTGCATGGCCCAGCTCCTTCCCTCTGAATGTTGTAGAACCCCCAATAGCCATGGCCTCAGGAGCTGAGGGTTCCTCTTGGCATGTTCCTTGCTGAACTGCACTTGGCCCTGGCTGTCAGGGACAGTGAGGAGAGGATCTGGAACTCTCACCTTCCGAAGTGAGGAGTGGGCACTGCTTCTCACCAGATCACATACCCAAGGGGGGTCCCTTCAATTGGAAGGATGTTGAAGGGGGGGGTAAGCAGTGTGCTATGTGTGGATCATACCCTGGATAGAGAGAAACTGCTGGACTCTGTGGGATTTGGGGTTCAGGCAGTGATGCTTCAGGACCCACAGCACAGCAATGAGGACAGGAATGTTTTCATTTCTCCATGGGACCAACCAACATGACTCAATGACTCCCAGGGAGGATCAGAAGGAAAGCAGTCCAGTTTAGCATTCTTCAGGCTTGGTAACCTTGGGACCATGGGGATACCTGGACATGGAGGGAGTTCTCAGGGGACAGTGTCAGCAGGGGCTTTGTCACAGTTAGAAATAGCCATTAAAGCTAAGTTCTGGCCAATAACGTATGAGTGGAAGTGATATAAGTCATTCTTGGCTGTGTCCTTAATGGGAAAGGTGTGTCCTCCCCTTCTCCCCAGCCCCTTATTTCTTTCCTTCTGACTGTTTGGTGTGCATGACTCCTTCAGGTGGCTTATAGTGAGCAGACAGGTCAGGAGGCTCTTCCCTAACCACAAGTGGGACCCTGCTTGGGACCTTCCGGAAGTGTAGCAGATGTCTCCACACAGGTAGGAGAGCCTGAGACCTGGAGTTGTCCACCCTATTTACTATCGTCCAGGAACTCCTGAGCAGGGTCACACTCACTCTCCAAAATTCAGAGCTCAGAACCAAATTCCTGCCAAATGGAGCAACTGAGGGTCCTTAGAGTGAATTGTTAGGAGCAGAGAAAACTTTGCCAAGAGTGTCAACCCAGGTACCATCTTGGCATCATCCTGGGGCCTGCTGGCCCAGGATCCTGCTATGGAGGGTCCCTGAGGAAGAAGGGGCATGACTGCTTCCTCTGAGGTCCCTGGGTCAGGCCTCTGACTTGGTTCAGAGATCACTCAGGGCTCTGGACTCCAGAACTTTCCATGTCTCTCACTTCCATTTCTGCCCTGGCTGGAACCTCCTTGGAGAAGAGGTCTCAGCATCAGTCCTCCTGGAAGTGAAAGGTGTGTAGGGCCTTGACCAGCTGGGTTGGGGCATGAGACACCCTGTCATCGTCCTCGAGGCATGGTCACATCTCCTCCAGCAAATTGGCATTTCTAGAAGATTCCAGCAGAGCCACTGTTCTTGGTCCCAGTTTGTTTGTAGACTTCTCCAGAGCCTTGGGCTCCATCGCCATCAAGGTCTCTTCAGCTCCTCCCCTCCAGGCCTCTGCCTTTCACTTCCTCTGGGAAAAGGAGATCCAAGCCACTGGGGGAAAGCTCTTTGCAGAGGAGGCTGGCACCGTGTCCAGGTCGGCAAAGCTATATTTAACTGGCTATATTTGCAGTCTCACTCACTTGTCCCAGCTCTGGACCCGCCTGTCACCCCTCTCCCCCCCAGCAGCCCCTCCTGCACCACTGAGCCTGAGTTGCCCCTGCTCACCCTGCTCCAGCTGTGCAATTGTGGTCTGGGCCACAGGCTATTTTTTGCTTGGTGCCAAAGATTATTCAGTTATCAGGAATGTGTGTTTAAGTGGCCGTCTCCGGAACAAAGGTTATAAATAGGAACTTGGGGTCAAGGCCTAGGACCCAGTGTCCTCCTCCTCTTTGTCCCAGTTCCTGTCTCTGCTCCTAGGTTTTTCTTGGGGGGAACACCAGGGGGCCATGGCGAGGTTGTCTGGGAATAAAGACCGCAAGCTGGAAGGCCAGAGGTCCAGGACTGAGCACATCCTGACAGGCAAGTCACCCAGCCTTTCTGAGACTTCTGCTTTCTGTGCCTGGGAAATGGGGGACTCAGACCCCTTCATCAAATGGCAAACATATGGAGGATCTCTGTTGGTCTATGGAGGAAATCCAAGGGAGATAGATTGGGGTCTGGGAGGACGAAGTGATAACTATTGAATGCCAGGGTTTTTTGGGGGGTGGTGGTGGTGGAAGATGGCTGGGTATTAAAAAGAAAAGAATAAGTAAGAAACAGTCTTGGGAGTAAACACGTGAAGTGGAGGGAAGAGAGACCCAGAATTTGTCTTTAGGGAGCTTCCAGTCTCTTGGCGGAGGCAGGACCCAGGTTTGATTCCAACACAAAGTGGCCTAAGCAGAATGGAAGGGCACATTTGGGCACAGGTACTCAAGATAAGGCTACTCTTTCTCTGACAGAGTGAGGGCTGGTTTCCAAGGTGCCAATTGTCCTGGACATTAATTAGGTCTGGGCCAGGGCCTTAGCCTAGGAAGTTTGGCTCTTGACTGTGGGTGAGGACACCTGGGCAACAGGGTTGGGCTACTTCCTGGTGTCCCCCTCCTGTCCTGTTGAAAGCCATCCTCTATGACCTGACTCAGGCATCCCTGGCTCCCCTTTACCCCACCCAAGGGGCAAGGATAGGGCTGCATCAGAATGTAGGACTTTAGTAGCCCCTGGGGCCTTTCTACTGCTTCTCTTGGATTCCCCTCAGGTTTCTGCTGTGAAGCAGAATGTCAATGAGGACAAAGAACACAAATGTCACTACTTCAGCTTTTCCATCTGTAAAATGGAAGAAATGCACATCCTTCCTTTCTGGAGTTAATAGTTTTGAGAGTGATTGGGAAGGGTATTGTTACAATAAATGGTAATGATATTCTGCACAGGAAAGCATTGGTTGACCCTGGTGTTGCCAACCAAGGCCAATGCCCACCAGTCTCTGTGGCCATAATCCTCATACTTGGGGCCTCTTTTATTTGTCCTGCTTCCTTAGTGGTCTTTGCCACTCTTCCCTCCACTTTGGCAACTCTCAGGCCTGGATGACATCTGGGACACAATTATGAAGACCCCTCTTCCCAATCTTTGGAACTGTGGGCACTTAGTTCAGGTGGTGCCAACACCTGTCTCACATTCTATCACCAGGATGGGGCTGCACTGCCATGTATGACATTGTACCTGCAGCTTCACTCCTTGCTCTGGTGTCATTGATGTACAGAGCCTCTTCTTTTGGATAATGTTAGTATATTAGATGGTCACTGTAATTAAATGGAGTTAATTTTTATACATTGGTCAGACTTTTCATTTAACTTTGCAAGCAAGAAAAAAAATCCTTAGGCAGACTACATTTTGGTTTAAAACAAATAGCCATAAATGGAAGAGTAAAGCCCTCCCAAGAGGATGTGAGGGTTAAACAAGAGACTGTCTTCCAAGCTGAGGATTCAGAGGGCTCTGCAGTATGAGGAGAGTGGGTGATGGCCAGGCAGGATAGAGTTCTGGGGATGAAAAGCTCATGAAGTGTCTTCACAGGCTCTTGGGGAGTCCTTGCTGGGCTATTGCCTAGGTCTTTCTTTGCCTTTATCTCTGGAGGTTCTAGCTTGGTTTGATCATGCTGAAGGTCATGGTGGACCTCAGTCAAGTTCCACAAGCAAGAGCAGGTACCAAGAGGCCCCTAAGTGAATATTGGGGCTGAGTAATAGGAGAGAAAAAGGGAGCGAGTTTGGAGGCCATGCTTGGAGTATTCAAGTCCTGATCCTCACTCTACCTGGTCCTTAGATGCTGGCTGCTCCCCAGCTGGCTCATGGGGCAGCTTTGGAGACCAGAATGTGGACTTGTGCTAGTTATCCATCAGGATTCAGTCACATGTGGGATTGAATAAACAGGGCAGCTTGAATATTTTTCTCTGTGGGCTTAGCTGCCACCTCTTTTTCCTACAACAAGGCCAAGATAACTCAACTCAGCACAAAGACTTCTTCCGCCCCTGACCCTGTAGCCCATAGAGGAGAACCCATTTCCTTGCCTTTTCCAGGATGGATGCTGTTCTCATTCCTTGGCTCGTGGCTGCATTGTTCCAATTTTTGTTTTCAATGTTGTACTGCCTTCTCTTATTTCATTCTCTCTGTCCCCTTCAGTCCAAGATGGCAGTGTTTTTGTTAGTACAACATCCTCAAGACCGTCATTTGGATGACCCAGACTGGGCCCCCCTCCCCATCCTGTAAGTCCTGCAGCTTGAACCCTGCTGCCTTCAAGGGCTGTTTTGGATAATAGGCCTTTATCTCAGCCTTCTGTCCTCCCCAACATGGGCTGGCCTAGCAACTCCTCTCAAGAAAAACAGGGCTCTGGCCCCAGGGCTGGCACTGGGGCAAGCAGAAGTGGTATTGGCCAGCACAGCCTCACCCCTGGAGACTCTGGAAGGCAGGGCCAAGATTACAGACCTGGACCACATGGCTATGGGCAAGTCCACCTGTTGTAGGCAGAATCAGGACCAGGATGGGGACACTGGACTATGGTTCTTCACAACAGCTTTCATTAGTTTATAGATGAGGAACCTGAGGTCAGGAGAAAAACAGAGGGTGGCCTGAGGTCATGTAGCCAGTGAATGACAGAGCCAGGACTAAAACCCCAGTTGTGCTTCCTGCCCATTCGCGCCCTCCCACACACTAAAGTTTGAGGTGTCCTGTTGAGAGGTCATGCCTCCAGTCTCAGTACCATCATTAGACCTGGGGAAAAAAGGGCCCCAGCCTTGGAGTTCTTTCCTTAAAAAAATTTAAGTCCCCATATGTGGCTAGGACTGACCAAGGATGACAGTGTCATCTGAGTGGGTCACCTTGAGTTGGGACTGGGACACGTGTGGGCTCCAGTTCTTCCGTTCCCTCCAAGTATTCTCTAACCCTCTATCCCACATGTGGGCTTGACCAGTTTCCCCAATAAGCAATGAGATCCATGCCTATGCAGCCACCCTGAGTCTTACAGCCACACTCGGTTCCAGGCAGGCAGGCAATCTGATGAGCAGCTTGCTTCTCTGGCTCGTGAAGTAGTTTTTATGTGGGATCACATGAGAACTAGGCTTTCAGAATGCTGCTGACACACTGATTTTAAATGACTCAAATTGTTTATGTAGACAGGAGCCTGGCAAAAATATTTCCTGGGGTCCCACACACCCTAGGGATGGCTCTACTATTCCCCTAACATCAAGCCATCCTGCTGTATCGTTGCTTATTGTAGTAATTGATTTTTCCTTTGTTGCCTTGAAACCTTTTTAAAAAGACCTACACCAAGGGAGATTTCCCAAATTCCCTTTATTACCCCCTCCCCACCATGTTTCACAATTCTTAGATTTTAAAATTGGATCCAGATCTCTCTCCTAGGCCCTAGCTTTTCAGCTCGAACAATTTCTCTTTGTCCTGGCCTCTGTGGACAGTGCTTAGCCCTGCCCGACCCTTGGCCTTCTCACAAAAAAGCAGGAGGCTGGCTCACATCCTTGGATTTACAGGAGCCCAAAGATGTACTAAAACCTGCCAGAGATCATATGGCTGTCTGGGAGGTATGGGATTGTCACAGCTTATACTTCTTCCCTGAAATGGAGCACTCTGAATTGGCAGTGGAGACAGTGTCCAAAGGGACCCCACAGGGCAAGCATCCTTTGCTCTTTGCACCTGCTCCCCTCTCCTTGCCCCCTTTTTTGTTTTTTTTGCTGCTTGCCCAGGTCCTGACCCCTTAGGTCTCCTTCTAACTCATGCTCTGGCCTGTGTTCCCAAGTGAAGTTAGGATGAGGGCTTGGAATGGAATAGCCCTGGTCTAGGGAGTGATTGTCCCTTGGCAGATAAAGGTGAATAACCATCCCTCACCCTGGAGGTCAATGCTGTGAACCACATTTCCTTCCCAGCAACATCTGCCCATAGGCCCCTCTCTGAGCTTCTTTGTCTCTCTCTTCTCAGTGGGGCTGTCAAAAGCTGAGCCTCACAGGTTGTGACTAATCACTAGCAGATTTTTTTTCCATCCAAGAAGAAGAAAAAGCTGAAGGAGATGAAGAAAAACCCCAACAGTGAATAACTCGGAAGAGTTTCCAACATGTGGGTGTTTTTCTGGGACCAAAGATCAGGAAGATTCCAAATGTAAACAATCCCAAAATAACTCAGCTCTCCCAACCCCAGGCATTCCCAGGACTGAATGTCCACACTCCCTCCCTCTCCCTCTGGGAACCCAAGGTCAGGGAGAGGTGGCAGGGCTTGGGCACTTTGAAGAGTTGCTTGAGTGAGGCTTTCAGGCAGAGCATAGGCTCTGTGAGTCTGGGATTCAATCTTCTTCATCAGATAACAGTCTTTTTGAGAAAGGGGCTTCTTCCGGTCTCATCAGCTCTCCCTGGGATCAAGGACCATGACTATGGCTTTCTTTGCTCAGAGTCATAACCCATTGTGCTTAAACCAAGCTCCTGAGATTTCTTGCAGTATAGTGTAATGGAAAGAATATGGTCTTTGAAGTCACACAGGGTTGGAATCTTGGCTCCACTACTCATTAATTGTGTGGCCTTGAGTATGTTATTTAGCATCTGGGAATCTCAGTTTCCTTCTTGTAAAACTGAGGCAATGATTCTTAATAGAGAAAATGCTCCAACTAATGTGCCTAGTATAATGCCTATTACCTAGAACAGGTTCAATGAATATTTCCTTTCCCCTACCCCTTCCCATGTATGTACGTGGTTTGAGCTGGAAAAACCAGTAGGTTCTTTTCCACCCTTCTCTTTTCCAAAAGAAGAATGCTGTGTGTTCAAAGGCAGAAATCACTCCTCTGCCTTACTGATAATCACTATTGCAACTCTTATAGAGAAGAATATATTTAATATATAGTTTTAAAAACTTTCTGGAGGAGATAATACTGGATTAGATGAAGTCTTCGTGAAAATTGTGGAAGTGGTGACAATGGTATTGATGGTATTCATAATGATGAAATGATGGTAGAGGGAGTGGTGGTGATGTCAGAGGTGGTAGTGACAGACACTTGGGAGCAGGTGATGGAGAAGGTTGTTAAGACAATGGTTGAGGCAGTGGTGAAGATGGCTTTGGAAGCCACCATGAAGTGAAGGTAAGGGTAGTGGTGATGGGAGTAACAGTGGTGGTGATGGTGTTAGGGCTAAGTTAGAGGTGATAGTGTTTGTGGTGTTTGGGACTTTGGTGCTCCACTTAATTTGCAGTCATGGTGAGATATGGCGATTGGTGATCAGGACTGTCTTCGACCAGTTATCTACTTCAGGAGATAAAGGCACAGAGGACTCGGGCAAAGCAAGGTGGAAGAATGCTTTATGGTTTACTGTTACTTTGGTCCCCAACTTCGGTAGAGAACTTTAGACATTTTGATCATTGCTAATTGAATACACATGTTTATCTTGGCTACTTCCAGAAGTCCCACTAAAATGTCATTAATGGAATTTAAAAAAAAGGCATAAACCCACAAGGAAAAGGAGAATGGAAGAGAAAATAGCAGCAGACAAGAGAAGTCAAGAATTTGGAAAATAGAAAGTGGATAGATGACTAGTACCTGACTTAGTGGACCACAGAAAACTGAAACCCAAACCTGCAAGGTTGTGGGTTGATGTTAGGAGCCAATAGGTAGCAGAACATTTCTAGCCACAGAATCCCAGAAAATCCTGGGAATTGGAGGCACAGTTACTTTTGCAGGCAAGGGTTCAGAATGAGGGTAAAAAAAAATGGGAGGATTGGTTGTAAGATTTATTTTTAAAGCAGTAAAATCCTCCCTATCCTAGATTTCTTCCTCTACCTTATGCATCCAGGTAATCATCCCCTCCCATACTTGCAGAATATAGACAGTTTATGCTCTAAGAGATTGAACTTGAAAAATTCTGAACATAGAGACACCAGGTACAACTAGAGAGGGTGTAGGGAACCAATAATGAAAATGAGAGATGAAAGATAAGCTTGTTTCCTGAAAGGTGAGTCTGTCTCTCAGCTTTCTTCTTCATCAATCTCCAGGACACTGGAAGCCAGGTTAATAACACACAGATAAGATATCAGAGAAGACTTTCTTGGGGAAACTGACTTTCTCAAGAGAAAAGACTTACAAGTTTTGATATTTTGTCTCCCATTGAAACTGCAAGTCCCCCTCAACTACCCTACAGTGAAGCCTATGTGTCTAAAAATTTCTTCTCCTTCCACCACTTTCAATCAGAATTTTAGTTCCTCACACTTCCATATGAATGGACAGCTAAGAATTGATATTTTAGGAAGGCCTTCAGCATGAGAGGCAGAGATAAAAACAAACTAAGAGGAAAAGGAACATAGAGGAAACAATGAAGAGGTAATTATGATGAACATTTGGAGATAAAGGTGAAGCCTCTCTTTAAATGAGAACTGGAGTTGATTTTTTTTAAAAGGAGCCGAAAAAAAGAAAGTTATTGAAAATACAAATATAATATCCATATTTGATTAGAAATCAAAGGAAAGATTAGAAAATAAAGTCAGAACAAATTCCCAAAAATAGAACAAATAAAGAAATGGCAATTGACAGAAAAAGTTAGATGATCAGTCTATGAGAAACATCTAAAAATATAAGCCCTAGAGAGAAATAAAATAAAGAAGAAGGTGTATTTACTAAAGAAACAATTAAGAAAGTTTCCTAGAACTTCAGACCATGAATTTACTGATTGAAAAATTTTTCTATGAGTACATTGCAAACTGAAAAAGAAAAACAATTTACCCTAAGACACATTGCAGAAAAATCTTAAAACACTGGAAATTAAAACCTTAAGTTTCAAGAATGGGGAAAAAGTTTATTTATAAATTATTAGGACTCTGAATTGTATTAAATATCTCAACAACTACCATATAAGGTAGAAAAAAATGAACAATACTTCTAAATTCTGAGGCAAATAATTTCCATACTATAGTTCTATACCCAACCAAAGTAGCAATTGAGTATAACAATAAAATAAAGATATTTTGGACACGAATAAAGATATTTTGGACTTTAAACATTGCTTAACAAGCATTATTTTTTTCCAGGAGGATGTTGGGGAGTGTTATGCACGTTAAACAGGAAGTAATCCAAGGAGGAGAACGGAGACAAACGATCTAGCAATCAGGATAGAGATGATGGGAAAACAGAGTGATGGTGCAGGAAGGTGTTAGGATGACAGTCACGAGAAATATGGAGAGAATAGTCAGTCCACATTGACCATGAGGATGGAGGACTCCAGGAAGTAGGTCTCCAAGGTAAAAATGAAACTGACAGTACATTCAAAGGAAATATTCTATTCCATTGGAGAGTTAGGTATAAATAGTAAATGATATATGGCAAATTAGCCAAAGGGCAAAACAAGGTAATTGTTAACTCCAAGAGAACCAAGAGGCCGTCTGAGAAAGGTAACGTGGCTCAACTGTGGGCAACAGTAATAGTGAGGCAAAGCCTGAACACAACTGTGATTAGTGTTAGTGTGTGTGTGTGTGTGTGTGAGTGTGTGTGTGTGTGTGAGTGTGAGGAGTGATGTAAGAGAGCTGAATCCTCATCTTCCATAGCAGAGGGTCAGTAGATAAAACTCCAAACTGAAAAATGCAAGAAATATCAGCATGACAATGTTTTTTAGAAAGATGGACATAAACACTGGAAGAAAGAGTTAAAACAATTCCAAGTACTCACTTCTGAAAAGGAGGACTCAAAAGTGAGCAGGATGGGAGCAGAAGTCTTATGGTTTTCATTATAAACCTTGTAGAACATTTTACTTTAAAAAATATGTACATGTAGTACTTTGATAAAAAATAAAGATTTAAATAGAATATAAGAATGAGAACTCTAGTGAGCCATACTAGGTTATGTGGAGAACTTCTTGACCGAATAAGTCCATTCAAATGGCTCAGAACCAAAATCAGCTGAAAGACCTGCTCTGTCTACTGCCTCTAAGTCCAAACCCAACTCTTGGATGTGTCCACACTCACCAGAAAGCCACAAAAGGGAGCTCAAGAAATACAGAAACATCTTGCATTTGCTTTATTGCTTGGCCCTTTCCAGGACCATGTGGCTGCCACATGGGGCGGGGAGGGTGGGGGTGGAGAGAGAAGAGTCCGAAGATTTGGTGCTAAAAGGTTAGCACCAAAAAGGAGAGATGATTGGGGTTTCTTGCTGGGAGGGCAGGCCGTAGGCCTCCTATTGCACCCAGGTGGGCTAGACATTCACTCTGGCACACTATCTCCGTAACTAGCACAGCACCCATAAGATATTCTTAGACCTGAGTAGTGCTGCTCCTCGAGGGTAAAGCAGGGAGGGAGGCGAGGGCTCTGAATAACTCCAACAATCCTACAGTGGTGGTGGCAGTGAAGCCAGAGGTGATAGTGTGATGGTGAAACTAATAGAGATAGAGAATGTGGCAATAACAGTGGGAGCTTCATAACAAGTAGGACAGAGAAAGTGATGGCTGGAGTGACAGAAGCAGTGAAGGTGCTAGTTATGGTGAGAGTGATACTGATAATGACATAGGAAGTAATGGTGAAAGAATTAGAGGGGGTGATAAAAGTGATGTGTTGGTAATCACAGAGGTAAACGTGGCAGCGAAGATGGAAATGTTAGAGGGGGAATGTTAGTGATGATATATGGTGGTGGTGACGTGGTGGGGAATGTGGTTATAGTAGTGGTAATGGCAGTGATGAGAGTGGTATGGGGGAGGTGATGTGATGTGGATGGCATTGGTAATTATGGCAGTAATGGTGACGGTAACGGTGGGGATGATGGGAGTGATTGTAGCCTTGATGCGGGAGGTGGGAATGTTGATCTTATAATCTGGGGATGTTGGCGTGATTATGGCCGAGGAGACAGTTTTCATAATGGTGAAGATATGCTATCAGTAATAGAGACAGTGATGCTGGATGGAGCAGTGACAGACACAGTGTTATCAATATGGGAATGTTAATGAAGATCATAAGACAGACACATGTGTAAGACATCTAAAGACAACAGTCTGGGTAGACTGGGGTATGCTGCTGTAGCAACAAACAACCTTCGCATCTTATGAGTTTGCATAGCAAAAGTTTAATTCTAAGACTATTTGTTGGAAGATGGTTCTGCTCTCCTAGTCACCCAAGGACCGTGCTGATGGAGGATCCTATTCTATGTGCTTTTAGGATCACCAGGGCAGTGAGAAGAGAATGATGAACGCATTGTTTCTGTATTGGTCACCTAAGGCTATGTGATGGGGTGACAATGAGAGACTTCAAAATTTCTGTGGCTTTCAACAGCAGAATTTTCACTCACACTCTATGTGCATTGCAGACTGGCTGTGGATTTGCTCCATATCATTTTCAGTGTGGGAACCAGGCTGATGGAAGCATCTGTAACTTTTCCAGTTCTTGTGGCAGAGGGAAAAGAGAATATGGTGAAGCACATTCTGTGTTTCAAACTTCTGCTCAGAAATGACACATGTTGTTTCTGCCTACATTTTATTGGCCAAAGCAAGACTAATTCTAAGAGTCAGGGAAGTGCAGTCTTCTCAGGTGCCTGGAAAGAGGAGAACTGAAGTATTTGTGAACTCTTCAATGACTGTGATAGGTGCTCTTTGCTCATAGAGAACTGGAGGCAGTGAGGGCAGCGGAGGCATCATGGAGGGCTGGTATGGTCATGCAGGAAGGGCTTGGCCAATGTGGAGGGGCTCAGGGATGAGGGACATACAGTTTAGAGCAGGGGTGTCAAACTCATTTTCATGAGTTTTCATGAATGTAATTTCAACTCCTTAACAGTTAAGGAGTAGTTACATTTATACAGTCCTAAAATTATTTTGGCCCTTTGAAGGCAACCACGAGGCTGATGTGGCCCCAGGTGACACCTGTGACACCCCAGGTTTAGAGGGAGGAAACTCCAGGAGCTAGAGGCCGGACAAGTTATGGCAAGGTCCACAAACCTGCTTGCGTTGTTCCTCAGTTCCTTTGGTATTTCTGGCTTCCCAGCAATCCAGCAGATTCTGGGAAAGTTTATTTGGAGCACAAGATTCATAAAGAGAAGCAGCAGAAGATAAGGATAGAAAGATCACCTAGAGCCAGAGCATGGAGGGCTTTGAATGCCATGTTGAGATATTTTGCAACATAACAAAAGATAAAATGCGACATAGCTAAATAAGCTGGGGGAGTGCTACATGCTGTTCCCCTCTTGTACGTCTACTCTCTTCACACCAGGAAACCCACTGATGGTAACTCTGCCATCCTCAACATGTGGCTTCCAGTCACTCTGGGTGTCAACATTCTGGTCGGCAGGATGGGAACAAACAAGGAGAAGGACACGGGAGAGGTCTGTTTCAAAACATCTAAGGAAGAACGGAGTACTCCCCATGGAGGACACAGCTTGCTCCGTTTCTAGATTTCTGATGGCAACAAGTATTGGCCACTGAACTCACATGGAGTTGTGAACAGGAACACTTTAGCAAAGATGCATATTTTATCCCTTGTGTTAATCCTTACCTCTCTACCTTTCTTAAAAACTTTCTGGGCCTTAGTCTTGTTTAACGGGCACTTCACCCCCACAAACTCCTTCATATCCCTAAGTACTGGGGCCACAAATGTGGCAGCTTTTACTTATGCTGTGGGGACAATATTTTAGAGGTTGAGTTCCTGCAAGTGCCACCCAGGTGGTAGCTTAAAGCATGATCTCCTCACCTTACTGTCCTGAACAGTCTCTCCAGTACCTGCTCATTCTCACTGGTTGGATCAGTGTTTCTCTGGAGGCCCAGCCCTGCTACCATCTGCCCAGCTCCAGTCCTTTCTCCAGCTCACAGGCATGCTTGGGTTCTCTTCTGAAGCTATCAGATTCTTGTTTTCCTATGCTGAGCAAATTATTTCCCTTTGCTTCCCATCTCTTCCCTGAGACATGCTTTGCAAAACTACATGGCTCTTCAAGGTACTTTGTTTCACACTAAGGTATGTACTTGGAAGAAGCATTATGTCACTCCCTTAGGAGGCAGAATCCCTGTAATTAGTCAGGGAGTTAGATCGTTTTGCACCTCCACCCCCTCCCCTGCTATTCATCTATTCATCATCCATCTGTCCATCACCTTATTTATTGAATGTCTACTGTGTGTTACATAGCATATGGTACATAGCAGGTAAAGTGCCTTGCACAGATCAAAGAGTCAATAACTGGTAGCTCATTTTCTTCCCTCCTTGGGATGGAAAATTCTCCCTGCAGGTAAAATGACACTTACCATCACGAGATCTCTAATTCCAGATGCCAGGAGAGCTGTTCAGCTATGGGATTGGCTGCCCCTGAGTGCAGGATTCCTCTGTCCTTCAGGCTCCCACAGTGAAGACAATGACCTGGAGAGGGTTGAGGACCGAGTGTTCAACCTTCAAGGTTTATGACATTTGTGACTGACATTGGCAATGACCCTGACAGGCTGATGTTCCCTGTGCTGATAGGAAATCTGGTCTTCACAGGGGGTATGGGTAGAGTGCTTTGGGGATGTCTGATTCAGTCTCCCAGGTGCCACCTGGCTGGGGTGCCCCTATCTCTTTGGCAGTCTCATTAACTGCAGTCTGTCTGTTCTTGTCCTCCCAGAGAGCCACCCAAAGGTCAGGTGACCAGGGTAGTCCACTCCCCATGCAGGGACCCTTCTGGACAATCTGTTTTCCAGGCATAGCATTGGGTCTGCATGGTAGAGGGGAATACCGCTGGCCCTCCACATTTCACCTTGGGTCTGAATCCCAGCCCCCTCTTGTCCTCTGCTCCTGTCTGTCAGATGCTCCTGACATCTAGAAATCTGAGCTGCCTGGAAAAGTGGGGAAGAGGCAGCAAGTAGCTATGAGCTCATCCTTGCCGGCTGGCGCCGGGCGCCCCTTCGGGACCCTTTTTCCATGGCGGGGTCCAGGCTCCTCCGGTGGCGATGACTTCAGGGCTGGAGATTCCCTACTGGCTGCCCCAGGGGATGGATGCTGGCTTGTGGTGCATTCCAGCCATGCTCCCCTCAGCCCTAGAGACGTGAGAACTAGAGCTTGTGATCCTCTGTCTCCCAGCTACTCTCCAGGGGAGCCTCAGGCCCAGCATGTCCTTGGTGTCTACTGGGTACCTCCTCATGACCCAGACCTTTTCAGTCCCCACTCTTCCTGCTCCAGGGATGGAAAGCCCAAGACGAAGAAATGGTTCCTCCTTTTTCCTCTTGGCCTATCTTCTTCTTCTGCTTTCTTCCCTTGTCCCTTCAGCCCTGATCTGCCCCTGAGCCCTTGGCCCTGCCACCCAGCAGACATCGGCTCACACAGAGCCAGTGTCCCCAACACTGGACACGGATGGCTCATGAAAGCTGCGACCTGTGGGAGGCAGTTCTCGGCTGACTGTAGATCTGCCCATGTGTCCCAACAATAGCATGTTGTGGGAACGCTGCCTCCCCTCTTTTTCCTGAACCTGCCAGGAAACACACTACTTCAGCCCTTGTCTACCTCCCTCCTATCTAGCCCCAAGCAGCCATTGGTTCGGCCACCCCACATGACCTTGGCAATTCTTTTCATTCTTGGTTCCTTTCATGATTTGGGGGTGTTTGGTGGGCCCTATGGCCTGGGATGGCCCCACCCATTGGCAATGCCCCTCACATCCATCCCTGCCTGCATAATGCAGCCACGATGCTCTAGCCCAGGACTTATTTTTTCCTCAAAAGCAGTCCCACCACTATGGGGCTTCCTCACACCCTTCCCCTCACTGCACCTCATCTGCAGCGCCTCTCACCCTTGTCTAGACGCTGCTGCAGTCCAGCCTTCTTGAGGTTCTGGTCTACACTCACTTCTCTACTCAGCTTCCCATTCACAGCTCGACCCACTCCCCTCAGACTCAGGCCCTCCACCCCCTGAGTCTGTGCTCAGTGTAGTCACTGTGGCCTCCTTGCCAAGTCCTTCTCTGACCTCTCTCCTTTGATCTCCACAGCAGCAGATTACACTGATCACTCTCCTCCTTGACCTCTGCACTACCCTTTGAGCCAAATGACCTAAAAACACAGTGGCTTATGCAAGATGAAAACCTATTTATCTCTCAAGGAAAAGGCTGGTGTGGTGATGTGATGATGTCAGGACCCAGCTCCTTCTGTTTGTTCTACCGTCTTCCATGTGGTCCTGCAGGCTACTCCAGATCCTGTTGTGAGGGGTACTGAGGATGTGGAAGCCAGGCAGCTGTCCTTTAGAGGCAGGACCCAGAAGCTACAATATCACTTTAGCTCACATCCCACCGGCCATAACCTAACACATGGCCACTCCTAGCTGGGGACTGTGCTCTCTAGCCAGGCAGAAATTCCACTGCCATGTAAGGAGGAGAGAATAGGTATTGGGCGACAGCTGTCTCTGATGGGTCCCATTCATATTTTTCATGGGCAGTCTTCCTATGTCTGCCCCTTACATGGTGATGTGTCCTTTTCAGGCCAACTCGCCTGTCTCTCTCCATGTCCTCCAAAGGGAGTCAGAGCAACCCACAGATTTCAATCCCACCTCCCCAAAGTGAGGGCTCCCAAGTCTGTGTCTTTAGTGCAGAAGTACCTCCTGACTGGACACTCACATTTCCATCTCACAAATGGGTAATTCCTTTCGGAGGTCTTACTAGTGCCTCAAAGTCAATACGCCCCCAAACCTAACTCATTATTTTCTTCCTCACTTCCTTTTCCATTGCTCCTGTGTGTGGCACCACCCTTCTCCCCCAGGATCTCCCCATCGGTCCCTGTGTACCCATCCTTCATAGTACCCCTCCCTCTCCATCCACCTGCCTCAGTTCAGGTCTCTTCATTTCCCTACTGGCTTTGCAGCCGCCTGCAAGCTGTCCCTTGCCTCCTGTTGGCACTTGCCTCTCCAGGTCTACAGTGCAGCCAGACTCTTCCTAAACTGTGCATCCTCTGCTTGTATACCTTCCATGGCTCCCAGGGCCCACAGTGCACACCCCAGCTGGTTGTTGCTGCTCCTTCTGGCCATGCTCTGCTTCTTCCTTCTTCCCATCCCTGCAGTGTCATTCCAAATGACCTCGTGATCTCTGAAAACTATACAGCCTGTTCCTTGGCCTGGGTTTCCCACTCATCTTATTCTCTTCATCTCCCCAACCTTGTGGCAGACCCCTGCTCAGCCTTCAGGACTTGGCCTAAGTGTCTACCCCTCTGGGAAGCCCCTTTTCACTTTTCCCCATGCATTTTGTGGGTACTGAGATGTAACTCCAGCTCCTGGCCTCTTTGGCACGGCCTTTGTCTGTCCCAGAACAAAAACTGTAACAATCCATTTCTTCATCTCCTCGTACTTGCCCCGGAGCTCTCTGAAGGCAGGACCATGCACTTTCCTTCTCCCTGTCCTTGGCACCAGGCACAAGGCTTGGGAAATAGCAAGCATCCAGGAAGTGTGTGTTGAATGAATGAATGACCATGTCACCCTGACTCAGAAAACTTCAGTGGCTCCTCATTGACTGTATAATATAGTCTAAGCCCTTTTCCAAGACATTCAAAGTCCTCATGGTGGGACAATCAGGTTTTTCAGGCTCAACTCTCACTCTGTCACCCAGAAATCACATTTCTTTTCTTTTATCCTCACTGGAAGATATGTTTATTAATTTTAGAGAGAGAGGAAGGGAGAGAGAGAGACAACAATCGGTCACTTTCTGTATGTACCCCAACTGGGGATCACACCCACAACCTATTCCCTGACTGGGGATTGAACCTGTAACCTTTTGGTGTAGAAGACAATGCTCCAGGACTGGAAATCACATTTCTTATTGTACCCACACACTTTTGGGCTCCTGTATCTTTTGTCATCTGCTTCTGTCAGTCTGGAGTGCTTTTCCTCTTCTTCACTTGTTGAATCCCTACTCATGCTTTAAAACTTATTTGCATTCCACCTGGGTTGATTTGCCCAACTCAGTCACATATTCTTTGCTCTGCTCCCCTGCTGTTCATGTTGCCTTTACAATTCTTCACTGTTACTGTCAAAAGAGTGCAGTATCTAGTGGTGGTATTAACATCCAGCATCCTCTCTTCTATCTGGACCTTTCACCGTTCTCTGCTGTCTCCACCACCCACATGGCTGAAGAGTCAGAACTGCCCTGGTCTTGGCAACCCAGCCTTTGTGGTCACAGTTGAGGGACTTGTCCAAGCTGGGTCAATCATAGCTCCTTATCCTTCTGGTTCTAATTCACTGGTTCAAGATCAACTACTTTGTTCAGTCCAGGCCACTCAGAGTCATTCCCTGATATGTCTTTTAAAAAAGAAACTGAGAAAGAAAATGAGGTAGAGGTAGTATGATGTAAGACTTCAGGGCTGTTGGAGGGCATGTTTTTTTGTGTCTGAAGGAAGTCACTGTTCAGTAAGAGAAGGAAGCTAACACACAGAGAGGCATGAATATAAGAGAGAGATAGAGATATCTAGAGATAGAGTTAGAGAGATAGAGAGGTAGAGATAGAGATAGAGATAGATAGATAGATAGAGACCTGTATGTGCTTGAAGGTTTTCTGAAGCCTAGCTGCATCTTTGCTCTTCCCATGACTTGGCTGGATTCTCTGAGTGAATAATATCCATCTTTTTTCTTAATGTGGTTCAAGTTGCAACCAAGAGTCCAGACTAATACACACATTTACCTGGTTCTGCACAACACCGGTTGTCTGAGTATGAATTTGACCCCTTCCCCCATCTGTCTCAGCATCTGTAGAGGGTACAGCACCCATCATTCTCCCCATTATGGCAGGGTCTCCACTCAGGCCCAACCCGAGAAGAAGCTGGCCCACCTTTGCTAACTCAATGACTAAATGCTCCCACACAGGGCATCTGAGCTGCTGCCTGAACATGGCGTTCTTTCCATTTTAGGCTGCATCTACCCATCAACGATCAGCAAATTAATAGTCTGTGCGCCAAGGTCACTCGTGGTTTGTTTATTGCAGCTGCTGTCCCCTAGGCTGAGGCATCCTTTCCACAGGTGTTTCTGCAGCCCGGGCTTGATTCATTCTTTTTCTCTTCCCTCTCTTGCCCAGGCTAATTATTGCTTTTGTTTGTAATTGAGTTAAGTAAACTGACCTCCATCTTTCCCAGCAGAAGCCTCTCTGTCAACACGGTTCATTAATGCCGCTGTGGTGTTCCTGGACATCAGCCAGGCTGATGGACACCAAACATCTGGATCCTGATGTGGCTTCAAGGGCTGCTGCTGAGGGTGAGTGTCAGTGCTCAGGGAAAGGGATGCTACAGCAGACTTTCATTGCCAGTGACCCATAGCTGCCTGGCTCTCAAACCTAATCATTCCTGAAGCAAAGTGGTGAGGTCAGCCTGAGTGTGCATTCTGAGCCATGGGCCAGGCCTGGGATGGGAGCAAGATGTCTCCTTGGGAGGAAACCATTGATCGGATTTGTAGAAGGGGATGGCCCAAGGGCTGTGGGCTGAACAGAGAGGGCTTTGATGGGGGAGAGGGAAGCACTGCTCTCTGCTCAGCTGGGAGCCTGGGGATGGCCTTTGGATAGGAGTCACTGAGGCCTTTCTGATGGGGCTGCTGGCACTGGAATGGAGCTACAAGGACAGAGTCCAACACTTTCCAAGGGCCCCCCTCCAGCCAGGACCCATAAATACTGGGCCGTGTTTGCTGTACAAAGACCAGCCCCAGGCCCATCAGCTACGGTGTCTCAGCAGGGAGGAACAGGCACACTCTTTCATTCTGGTGTCCATGTGGCCCGACACATGGGGAGCTGTCTGGGTGGGGGCTACCAATCAGAGCTTGGCTGCCCCCCAGCCCCTTGCCCTAAGCCCTGACGTCACCAGCCCAGACATCTGGCTGTCAGGTCTAATTGAGCTCATGCTTGGAGGGAGCTGGCAGGCCAGGAAGCCTAACTACACACACGTCCATGCCCACCCAGCCAAGATTACTCACAGACATTGCCTCCCCCCTGGGGGCAACAGTTAACCCCACTGAGCCTTGATGTCCTCATACATTAAATGGGATAACAGTGGCACCTACCTGGAAGGGTTGTCGAGAATTGATAAAGACTGTGAGTTGAATGTACTCAGTGTACAGAACCTGGCAGACTGTAAACCCAACTAGTGGTAACTACTACTAGCATGATATAACAAGGTGCCCTTGTTGCTGTCTGTGACACTGGTATGCTGTGCGATCTTGGGTGAGCCATTCTCTCCGAGCCTCAGTTCTTTCATCTGTAAAATGAGAGCAATTCTGTCCAGTTTCCTTTTTAAGCCGAAGTTTTATTACCTGTGAAGGGAGAATATTATCTGTTATTTTCTTAGTTATCTTATGGAGGAGAAGAACAAGGTTTAAATAACCTATGATCGACATGATAAAGCTTGAAAAGCACAAAGAGTCATTTTAATTCAAGGGATACTAATGATAGCAAGCAATAATGTTAAGTGCTAATTAATGCTGGTAGTTTTCTAATTTGCTTTCACCTGCTTGTTGAAGAGTTAGAGGGGAGCATCGCCCGTGAGTGTGCTGGAGAGGAAGGCTGGCAGAGTGGTCCTGGGCGGAATGTAAATTATGCAGGGTTGTGGCTGAACTGGAGACATCCAGCCCACTCTTGGGACGTCTCCAGTCATTAGGTGTGCGTTTGACAAGTTCCACAAGCAGTTCTGATGCTCTCTGCTCTGCCACTCCCATCCCCTTCTTGAGCAGTCTTCACTTTAGCTCAAGACTTTGAGGTTTGTCGTAAAGTCAGAGCCCCTGGGATCCTATTCACAGCTATTCTCATATACTCGTGCCTATGTGTGATTGAAATTCCTTTAAGGGAAGAGTCTGGGCTAAGAAGGGGCAGACCTGGATCTGAAGGAGAAAGCTCCAAGAAGGAAAGACTGTAGATGAATGTCCCCAAGGCCAATGGTCCTTTCCTGTCTGCCTTTTGTACTGGCTGAGAGAGTTTCAGTTGTTGTGTTTGTAGGAGCCAGCACAGCGTCTAGATTAGGGTACCTTGGCTTCTCTAACCGCATTTTTCCCTTCCTGCCCTCCAGTCTGCCCCTCTCTGGGAAGGAATCATTGCTATCTTTTGCATATCTGTAGGAGTGAGGCTGAGTGTGGTAAGATTTACCTTGCATTGTGAGGACAATACATGTTTCATTTTTCAAATATAGGGTATTATGATGTTAACTAAGTGTCTTATCGTAGGATCCCCTGGAAGTGGTCCTGAGACAAAAATTTGAGTGCAAGTAGGGGAGTGACCCCAGAAACTACTAGGGGAGCGCTAACATGAGAAACAGGGTGAAGAAGCCAATAAAAGAGAGTGCTACTGAGTAGCTCTCAGTGTGGGCAACTGGGGCTCAGTCTCACTGAGAACTGGGGAGATAGTTGTCCCAAACAAGGAAAAGGAAACTGGGGTGTCTGTCCATCCACCAGCCTCCATCTTCCTCTGGTTGAGGACTGCCTCCAGAGCACTAAGCCTCCAGCACCTTTGGCCTGTCTTGTGCACAGGTAGGGTATAAATAGCTGTCAGGCCTCAGGCTGCAGAGGTGGCTGCTGAGGACTACGGCAGGGCACCAAGAGAGCCTGCTGCCATATGCTTTTATAAGTGAGGTTCATCCTCTACTATTGCCCTCAATCTCACCAGGGCTCTGATGTGCAAGTCAGAGTTTGAGATCGCTGGGCTAGTGCATTATGACAGGGTTTTGAATGACGCCAGAGATAGTCATTATGAGATAAATAACAAAGTTGATTGGTCCTCCCAACTGGAATACAATGCCGTCTGGGTCTCTCCTGTTTCTGCTCCCCTTGCCAGCTCAGACGCAGGCTGCCTTTGTTCCTGACTGCCTCTTCAGGATTGTTTGTATGGTTAACAGTCTGAGATCAGAAAAGGTGTCTCCATCTGGAGCAGAGGTCGGCTTTGTACAACCCAACACAATAAGAGAATGTCTTCCTCAGGGTCAAAGTTTAGGCACGCTTACAGCCTATGATAAAAGATCAGGCTCCCTAAACTCACAGGTCCTCTTCTGCAGTGCAACCAATGGTATGTGCAGGCGTCACCGGGCCTTCTTTTTCTTACTGTGTAGGATTCAGGCTTCCTGGAACTGGAGCAAATGCTGATGCTCTGGACACTGCTATTGCTGTGAGTAGTAAACTGTCATTTGTCTCTGACTCGGGAGTCTTGTGCCTTCTGCCGGTTCCTATGCAACAGTGGCAGGCTAACTGGCTAGCTTGCATGTAGGATGAATGCCCCCAAGGCCAAAGATCGCAGCTCCTTTTACAGTCTTTGATACTTCTCCTGCCTGCTCCCCAAATCAAGTGTCTGATCATCATGTAAGTGATGAAAAGTGACATGGGATCTTCTTAGGAGCTCAAAATCTATTTGGACCAAGAAGACAAATGAATAGAAAGTAAGAAATGATCCCCAACATGGTCTGGTCACGAACTGCATAGCTCTTGGGTGAGGCTAAAGGTGACAGTGGGGACCTGGAGGGAGGGAGAAGAGCTGGAGGAGAGCAGGGATGCTGGGAGTGAATGTAGAGTGTCCAGGACAGTCCTAGGATAGGTGAGGGTCAGCCCCAGTGCAGAGAAGCACCCAGCTGAAGGCTGTAGACTGGGCTCTGGGGTCATGGGGAACACCAAAAACCATTACATCTTGTTGCCCATTTCTTTCATGCTCCACCCTTATCTACTCTCTGTTCTGACCCCTTCATCTCCCTCAACTCACTGTGCCCCAAGATGCACTGGAGAAATCCCTGTAGCATATGTGGCAGTTTAGAGGGGTACGTAGCTGTTTGTGTAGCCCAGGAGCTGGGGTGGGGGTTGAGCCCAGAGTCCACAAGAGCCCCCATCCACTCTCCCCAGCAGCAGCCGAAGACCACCGGGAATGTGCAACAGGGAGAAGATTTATGGCCAAGCCAGGAGGAACATCACTGTGAAGATACCTACACAGTTGTTTCGACGGGAGAATTTACAAGCGTCCTCCTTCGCTTGCTACTGAGTGGAAAAATACGCCGGGACCGGAGCCGCGAGCTCCTTGCCAAGGCCTGTGACTCATCCGAGAGTCATAAATAACGGGTCCCTCATGACAAAGCAGAGAAGGGAGCCGGGCCCAGGGCCACGTATTTATTAGAAAAGAGAGTGGAACCATTAGTTGGGGGGCTTGATTTCCGGAAAACTCAAACCACGCCGCGTTCGGGAAGGTCAGAAGGCACGTCCACAGGAATTCAGACCTGACGTTTTTTCTTTCATATTCTCAACCTTTCATCTATGGCAGAGACCCTTGGTGCATCCGCTAGAGGCCTTCCCTGGCCACCCAGTTCTGTGGATTAAGAGGGGACCTAGCCATGTCCCAGGTTCTCCCAGATGCCCCTTCCACATCCTGATGCTTCTGATGACCAAGAGGGAAAGCAGAACAGCATGCTTTAGTGACCATCTTGCTGTGAGCGTCGGGAAACATTTACTGCTTGGAAGTGTGACCTCTAGCAAGTTATGGCCCCTCCTGCGGCCTCCATTTCGCAAGCTTCCAGGGTGCTGTCAGGATAAGGTGGGAGAAAGGATGCAGGTACTGTGCAGGGCCCAGACTGGCTCACGCCCGCGAGAGGCATGGTCCAGGGGCAATAGGGAAGAGGATGAAAGATCTGCTCCTCCTGCACTCTTTCTGGGTGTTTCTCCCTGTCTCTGACTCTGGGTATATGGAACTAAGAATTCAAAGGGTAATAGATGCACGTGGGAAGAAACAATCAATCATTACAGACTGTCAATGAAACCTTTTATGCTGGAAGAAAACAGCCATGTGTAGTTCAGGGAAAGCTGAACTTGTCATCTTCCCCGAAAGCCGCTCCTGTGTGTTTAATACTAACTACCTCCCAAGTTGCCTAGACCAGAAACCTGGATGTGTAGGATGATAACCCTCTTTTCTTCCTCCCCATACCATGACCAAGGCCTGTGTATGCCCTCTCTAACATCTCTTCCCTCTTCACTATGCCTGCTAAGGCCACTGCCATCCCTCACTTGATAGAACTGGCCTAAGCAAGCTGCATTGGCTAACGTCCAGTTCTTTCAGCATGGCTTCTAGGCCCCCTGGGATGCAGATCTGATGATGCTGCACCACTGAGGCTACCTGACTTCTCTCCTGCTTGATACCTGCTCACTCAGCCAGGCCCAGCACTGGTCCCTGCTTCTGCATGCTGCTTCCTCAGAGCCTCCCCAGCCCACACAGACACCAACCTAAGCCTCCCTGAAGCCCCGATGGCCCTTAACTATTGCTATCCATCCCAGCCTGGCTATGTACTCCTCTGGGCGGAGTCTGTCTTACTCACCTAATCCTCCCTAGCTGCACAGACCCTGGCATACAACCACAGCCAGAGAGAACTCCAGGAGTGAATGATGAATGGCTGAAGACATGAATGGAGTGATGAATCAATCCTGCCTTTATGACAGCCCTTGGCACACACAGGAATGCATGCTGAGTCTGCTTCTCTACTCTGAACTGTGCCCTATTTTCCCTGCCTTCTTCTGGCCTCCAAAGCTGATGGCCTGAACTAACAACTGGCCTTGAGCACAGATGACTAACAGAAGCTCCACGCATGGGTTGGCTACTTGACCTTTGCTACCTTGGCTGTTAGGGCTGAGACTTCAGTCTTCTGACCTGAGCTACACTGGACATTTCAGACACTTCATAAGGGCCCTGAGTATTTATTAATGTGGGTTTCTAGGGCCCTAGATTTGAGGTATTGAAGCTAGAAATGCATTCCCCTGTTGTACTGCTATGTGCACTGCAGTCACAGAGCATGAGTAATAAGACAATCCAAACTATCAGACCTTGGAAAACTCGTAGAAATCTTCTGGACCAACCGATGCCTTCAGTTAAGCGTTAAGTATGGATGAGGCCCTGGGAGACAAGGGCTTGGTCCCCAGCCCCTGGTGCTTGTGGGAGAGGCAACCCTGGAACCCCAGGGCTCACTGATGAGCCCTCTGCCCTCGACAGTTGCCTCAGCAGCCACATCTTGCCCTTGTCTTCTTCCTTGCATCCGGAGAGCCCTGGGTTGGTCCAACTCCCTCTAATATAACTAGCACTTCCACACAGTTTCCCATTCTGCCTGATTCTCTTCTGCTTCCCTTTAAGCACCGGGTGCTTAGGGTATGCTAGGGGGAGAGCAAAGCCTCAGCATTGGGGGCAATAGATTTGGGTCCAGAACCCCAGACTTAGAATCAACTTCTTGGGACTGATTCAAGGCAGAAGGTCATTGAGGTACCTCCCTGCTTCTGTCCCCATGTCTGGTAGGCACAGAAAGGGTTGAGAAGAGCCTGGTGTGGAGATAGTATAGGCCTGTCCATATCAGCAGGGCCGATGGAGATCAGCCAGCATGTACCCGGCAACAGGCCACCAACGGGAGAAACAAATGTGACCTCACACAAGGCAACGCGGGGCTTAAGGCTGGAGTTCTCGCCAGTGTCTCAGAGTTGGGGGTGGGGCAGCACTTGGGAAGGGCTCTCTGGAAGGGGATGAACTCTGGGAAGTTTCAGGGTGTAGCTGACCTAGGAAGCGAGAAGTGACAGAGGCTGTAGGGTGCCCTCTCCTCTGGGGACCCCAGTTAGCATGGGGCTGGAGCAGCACAATGCTGGGCTGAGCACCTTGCTCCTGGAGCCCTCAGGTGGGAAGAGGTGGCAGGGAGTGAGATTTGGCCTAGAGGGGCCATTCAGCCTGGCATCATGGGCCAGAGATCTCAGCCTCACCTTCCTTAGGTTCTGGAGAGACATGACCTTCCTACAAGCAGTGTTCCAGCTGTGGCCCTGAAGAGGCAGCTCTCATTCTAAGCTGCTGCTCCTGCCAATTATACTCATTCTCTGGAGAGAGACAGTCTCCCAGTGGTCAGACAGAACTGTGTTCCCGTCTTCTCTACCCAAGTAGGGATCCACTGCATCCATGGGGGAATGGGAGTCTGAGAGATGCAGTTCTAATGGTGGGATTGGAGGCAGCGGAGATGAGCTTGAGTGCTATTTGGAGGAATGAAGGCAGCATGGTTGCAGGGCCTGGACAGAGGGAACCTCTCGGGGAGCTCTCAGGCCAGCAGAGAAGTCAGCACTGCTGTGTCTTCAGCTACATTTTCTGCCTCGGCCCGCCCTTACTCTGTGTTCTGGGCACATCCAACTCTGGAATCATCTGCATAGTGCAGGTCCTTGCCCGAGCTCTTTTTTCTGCTCAGTGTACCCTGCCCGCCACCTTCCCAAGCTCATCTCAGCTGTCATCCCCTGTATAACGCCCACTCAGTCTTCCAGGGCGCGTGAAAGTGTTTGTTTAACAAAACCCCAAGCCCTGATCCCAGGGCTGTAGGGGCTCAGAGAGCTGAATTTGTGCTCAGTTCTCTTTGCAGAAAATCTTCTGCATCAAATTTGCTTGTGATCTTGGGCAAATCTCTCTCCATCTCTGGCCTCAACTTCTCCTTCTGTCACTGAGGAGGCTGAGCTGGCTAGCTGACACACACCCTGGGTGGCAGTCAGGCCAAGGTCCCGGCCCCATGCTCTCCCCGTTGGCTTGCCTCACCCTCCCCAACCGGGAGGAACATCCTGAACAGCGTTAAGAATAATAAACATGGGCTGATAAACATCAATAGGCCTTCCCGGTGCCAAAAGGAAAAGAGGGAAGACTGTGCTTTGCTGGCTGGAGCCTCCCTGGACCAAGGAGCTACTGCCAGCTTCTTAATCATCTGGAGACAGCCGGCCTGCTCCTCTGGCCCCTCCCTGGGCCCAGGGCAAGCAGAGGCCAGGCCAGGCCCTTGGGGGAGCCAGCCACTAGGTCCTCAGCCACAGGCAGGCCACAAATGGCCTCCCTACCCCTCATGCCAGGGCCTCTGGCTAGATGGAGGGGCATGTCACCACCCTGCTTGAAACCTTCAGGTGGCTCCCCGCTGCCCACAAAACAGAACCCACATGCCCAGTATGGCATGGAAGGCCCTCACACTCTGGCCTCAGACTGCCTCTCCAGCCTCATGCTTGCCTATTCATAAAATTCAGCCACGGAGTGTGTTGTGCTGTTTTCCGGAAATGCCAAGCTCTTAGTCCTCTGAGGTTTTTCACTGACTGTTCCCTTTTGGGGAAGGCCCTGCTGCTTTGATAACCAGTTTGGGTACCAGGGACCTGCAGAGTTAGCATTTTGAGCCCCAGGGGCTCAGTATTCAAATTATTTGGTTTCTTGCCTGGCTGTCTCATAGGCAGTGAGTTCTAGAGAGAGAAGATCTTTATGTGGAAGTGGAAGGTAGGCCACCACCCAGAGCTAAAGCTCTGGAACCAGGTGGTCTGGGTTTAAAATCTGCTGTCACTTTGCTGTGTGGTCTTGTGCAAATTACCTAACCTCTCTGTGACTCAGTTTCCAGTAAAATGAAGATGATATGAAAGGTTGATGTCAGATTTACAAAGGGCTGACATATACAGTGTTTAGAAGAGTGCCTGGGACCCAGCAATGTACTCCGAGTGATACCCCTTGTTATGTGTCTTTGCGTTCCGTGCACTACCAGTGCCCGGGACACAGTAGGTGTCAGCTGTAGCTGCGTGCGTTGGATATGTGTTTGACTATACAACTGTTTGACCTGTAGCCAGAGAAAGAACCACAGGCCTAGTTCCATTGAGTCCTAGTCCACTGTGGTTATGCAATGAACATCCGTTGAGTGCCCGGCTGTGGTAGCCAACGGTGTGACCATAGAACAGGCACCCTCTAAAGGACTGGTGCTGTGTTTTCTCCACTAGGACAACCTATGGGTGATCTTGGGGACTACTGGGTGCCTAGGTCTCTCCAGGGGTGCTGATGAACTCAGTGGTGGTGGCTCTGGGTGCTGAGTCATGTAATGCTTGGAATCAGTGGTGGCCGGGGGAGGGAGCATGGCTGAGGCAGGAAGTGGGCTGCTATGGCCAGGGCAGGCTGCTCCTATGACCTACAGGGCCTCAAGGGCTATTCTCAGAGCAGGCGACCTGGCTCTTTCATTAAAACCGCAAGTCCAAGGGCACCGCCATTCCCAGGGAGGTTCGGCTTGCAGACTTCCAGCCGTCCCGCCTCCCCGGGGAAGCTGCATCTCCCTGCTTCAGTCCAATTTTCCATGTGGGGTTTCCGGAGACACCAAACGGGTCATGTGATAGGAGACATAGTTCAGGGACTTCGTACATTTCTAAGATTCCTAACACTATTTTCAGATCTCTGCTCCCCTGTGCATACCCCTCCCCAAACATACCCTTTTATTATGAGCAATCGTCTCCTTTCCAGTGGAGAAGCATTGTTAGTAGATTCATGAATCAAGGTCTATCTACTAGATTATGGTTCAGGCTTGCCTGAGTGTCCTAGAGGGAAATGTACAGTGTTTGGAATGCAAATAAACTGGGGGAAACTCGATTATTCTGCTGCTTACTCACAGCATGGGGCTACCCTGAGCTGTCCACTGGGGAACTTGGGAATGACCTTGACTCCGGGAAAGTCACGTCATGGCTCTGTTCATCTGTATACCACAGCAGTGTGGGAGCATGTGTCAGCTATAGGCTTCTGATTCCTAAAGCTTAGGGACGGGGAATGTGGGGCAGATAGCACCTGGAAAAGGTGGGGTAGGGCCTCTGCCTATGGGCAAGGGGTAGGGAAACTGGCTGGGGGAGACTGGGGTTCTAGAACACAGGTGGCAAACACAAGGCCCAGAGGCTGAATCCGGCCCTCCACCTTGTTTAATCCGGCCTGGCACCTTGTTTCTACCCGGCAGCAGTGCCGAGCTCTCATTTAACTGTTAAGGAGTAGTTACATTTATACAGTCCTAAATTACATTCAGCCCTTTGAAGGCAACCTCGAGGCCGATGAGGTCCCCGGTGAAAATGAGTTTGACACCCTGTTCTAGGAGGAGGCGGGACGAATGTTGTGAACTAGGAATGGAGGGGCTAGGAAGGAAGTGGGAATCCAGGTGTGTGCCCAGCATCAAAGCTGTGAGTGAAGACAACGCCTTCCAGTGAGTCAGAAAAAGGTACTGGAGCACAGCCCTGAGCCAGGGTGTAAGGCTCAGTGAGCAATGGCTGGGCCAGACCTCAGCCCCATGTGTGTCCCTCCTGCCTTTATGCAATGGCTACGTGATATGCACAACCTCGCACTGTGGCCCGGAGCCCTGGGGCAGAGGTGCCTGTGCATGTGTACATGCTGGAGCTTCCCGGACCAAGGCCTGCGTCTCCTCTCTCATCTGTACCCTTCTGCTGTCCCTTCTGGGAGGGTTCTTTCCTCTATGGGGGCCATGATACGGGGCTGTGAGGCCAGCAGAGGGGGTTGGCTGCTGTAGTCTGGAGCCTTATTAATGGGGTACTGAATGCGGACAGGGTGCCCTCCTTCCCTCTGCCTGAGGTGCCCTGGGGACAGCTGATTAAGCAGGCTGGCACAGTGTCTGCAGTAATTTATGGGCTACCCAGAAGCTTCTGCCTGGAGAGCTGGGCTGCTGCATTATTCATGGCGGGGAGCTGTAAATCTGCCCCAGAGCTGGCTTCGGTTCTGCTCTGGAGGGTGGGGACTGAGGGAAGGGTGGTGAGGGAGGGTGTGAGGTGCTCAGAGTGGGGGCAGTTCTGAGCAGGAGTCTGGTCCCTGCTTGTTGGTTAGGTCCGGGGTGTAATCAATGACCCCCAGAAGTCATCTTGGCCCACTCCCTTGAATTTCAGTAGTGATATTCTTTGTCTTCCATTGGTTACTCTGGTCCAGCAACCCTCTCTTTTGTAACCTGGATACATTTTACTGAAAGCCCAGAGTTCCTACCTGAGGTGATTCTTAGCAGGGCCTAAAATATCAGATCACATTTCTTTACAACAGATTATCTGCCTACAGTCCTGCTGCTAGGCAGTGTGGGTCTCCATCAGCAAAATTCAGACTGAGCCTCTGCTAGTCTTACTTCTGGCTGTAGTTACCTTACCTCACTCATTGATATCTCTGTGTGTGCAAATGCAGAGCAAAGTATAGCCAGCCTTGAGCGTGAGAAGAACCATTAGTACAGTGCTTCTCAAACTTGTACTTGTACCTGAATCACCTGAAGGAGCTGTCAAAACACAGATGGATAGGCCGCACCCCAATGTTTCTAATTCAGGAGGTTCCAGGTGGGGATGGAGAATTTGTATTTCTAACAAGTTCCCAGGTGTTGCTGATTCTGCTGGCCCAGGGATCACACCTTCAGAACAATGACCTTACTGTAATTTTAACCCAGCTTTGCCGTGCTCACATCACCTAAAGAGGGCAGGAACCATCAGTGAAACATTCACTCATTGGATTCATTCATTCATTCATTCATTCATTCACTCAATAAACAGTTATTTATTTATTACTGAAGATACCGATATAAAGAGCCAGGCACTGGCCTCTGCAGTAGCTCACACTTCAGGTGGGAAGAGAAGGACACATGAGCTGCCTCCAGGCATTTGCTGAGAGTTGAATCAAGCAATTCAACAAATTCAGCCCCTGGTGGGGGCCTATAAATGCCCTCATTGCTCATAGCTGTGATCTAAATAGATGGAGAAGGCAGAGTTGCATGATGTTTTCTCTTCCAGAGTTGACTGTCTAGAGAAAAACCCAGAGATTTGATGAGCTGGCAGTTGGTCAAGTCTGAAGGTACTGCCATCCTGAGGAGAAGCATGCCCTTCTGGTTGGGAGGGTAAGAAGATTTCATGGGCGAAGTAAGGCTTGAAGGATGAATGGAGAAGGAGGGGGAACTGGTAAACATGACCATCCATGCTAAATTAACAGTTTTTTCAAAACTTAAAAACAGATGTACCCACTTGCTTTCTGAGCTTTAGGCTGAAAAACCTCCCCCCTGACCTTATTGGTCCCATATCTTTAGTTTTTATATAATTTCCATTTGCACTTTCTTCTGGGACATGCGAACAACAAACACGCTGGTTTCAAAGCCTTAGTTCCAAGTGCAAACAGAGTAGAGAGGAAGGTGGTCTGGGCAGTGTCTGAGCCTTGGGAAGTGGGGAAGGGGAGAGTTAATAAGGAAGGGGATCTGCGACAATGGAAATGGGTTGTAAGAAACTATAATCCATTTTCACTCTGGCACAGGGAAGTGGGTATGAGGTAAGGAGCAGGCCACTCAACAGCACGTATCAATCCCCTCCTGTGTTACTTCCCAGAAGAAAACATTTAAAACATTTTTAGTGTGTCTTTTGGCATTTATACCCATATTTCAAACTAACATAAATGTATTACTTCCTCTATCCATTAACTTCAGGCATTATTGACTTTCTATCATAATAGATGAAAATATAAACTTACATACTCTCTTTTGCATCCTCTATTCTCCTAATATTGTTATATCTCAGTTCTCAGTTCAAATCATTTTCAAAGCTTTTATTATGATTATACATTTTACTCATTGTTCACACAGATGGTGTGTAGTCTGGTTACATCTTCATTCTTGTGCAACTTTTCGTTTTTCCTAGAGTTAATAATTGCCTCACTTTACAATTTATTTCATTTCCTCTGAACACCTAAGTAATTTTGCACCCTTCCATAGCTCTGTAAAATGTCCCTCAATACAATTTTCTGATTGGTCAAACCTGCCAGATATTCATCATTTTCTCTTTCTACCCTCTAGAGTCACATCTCCTTGTGCTTCAAGATCCCCTGATCCACCTGGACTCCCTTCTCTCTCTGGCTGCTGCATGCCTCACCCCCTCACTAACATCCTGACATTTTCTTTGCCCCTTGTTTGTTTATTCCATGTTGCTTTGATCCCATGCCATAGCTTTCTCTCTCTTGCTTTACTCCCTCGATTTGATAGTTATTTTTCCTCCTTGTAAGTCTGAGTTGCTTTGTGAGTGTTTTAACCAGGAGAATATGGTGGAAGTGATGCTGTGAGACTTCTATGGCTAAGCCTTAAGAAGGCTTGAAAGCTTCTACTTTTGTTCATTTAAGAGACCTGGGCACCAGAATAACTCTAACTACCTGGCTGGAGAGGCCACACAGAGAGGAGTCAGCCTTGAGACTATACGGAGAGAGAGAAGTCCAGCCATCCCAGCACTTATGCTGCGCCCAGGCTTTCAACTTGACCAAGCAAGGTACCAGGTATATGAGCCTGCCATCTAGAATGTTCCAGCTCACTTGAACCCTCAGATGACTATAGCATCCGACTGACATCTTATGACCTGGAAGCCTATCTAACAGGGGGCAGACACCTTGCAGAATTGTAAGCAATAAGATAGATGCTCATGGTCTTACACACCGAATTTTAGGGTGGTTATTATCAGCAGCAGAAAACCAGAATAGTGGGGGAAGAGAACTCAGAAATGTATCGCATGATCTTATCTGTGAATTTTGTACTCAATGCCCTATGTTAGCTGGCTCCTTGTCTCTGCTCTCTCTGCGTGTAGATATAGTTTGGAAATTTATTGGCACAAATGTATCTATTGATATTGACCTCAACATTCCAATGTAGCTTTCAATCTATAGCTATATCTACCCCAATATAGATATTTAAAGCCTAAAATTTGGCACTACTATGATTCATAGTTTCTCAATCTAATATCCTGACTGTGGCTAAAAAGCTTCTTTCATCAAACCTGCTTCTTTCCCAACCTAAGCCATTTTTCCTACAATCCTTTTCTCCACAGTGCACCTGCATCTTCAGAGGAAATGGAATTAAAGGCCCCTCTGCACAATGTCTTCCTAGAATTATTCCCACTCACGCAATTCTTCCAGCAGACAGAATATGGACCTCTGTCAGACATGCGTTCTTGACTGCTAATGATTTTAACGGAGGCAGGGTTTGCAGTCCCTGATGTGGCCTCTGTGACTTTCCCTGTAAAAACCCATGATGACTTAGAGATGAAAATGTGTAACACCTTTGAAAACCAAGGCTGATGAACAACATATTAAGAGATGAGGAATTCTCACTAAACACAATACTGATAAAGCTATACCACAAAACCAGAAATAAGTGGCACACTTGTGCGCCTCCTTAATATGAAGAAGAATACTTCCCCTTTCCTCCTCTGGTTGCCCAAAGACACTCTGTGACCAAACTAATTAAAAAACTAGAGAGTTGTCCCACGACTGCATGGGTGCTGCGAATTCTGCCTTCCTACTGACATTTCTACATTCGTTTGGAGTTTAAAACTGTTGCGAAATGACAGGGCAATGCAGGGTGACCTCAGTGGTGGTGCTTTGCATTCAAACAGGTATATTACTCCTGAGTGTAGCTCCACACCTGTGGCAGTGCCTGAGACTTATCAGACCTGCTAGCAAGGCTTCCTGGGAATCACAAGTTCAAAGTTCCAGGAAGTCACATAGTAGGAATGGAACAAGACCTCACTGTAGCACAGCAGCATCATATTAAAAAAAAAAAAAAAAGCCTGAAACCCAGACCCTGGGATTTGGGCTGAGATCACTATGGTAGAGCTCAAAAGCTCTGTCGCAATGCATTTGAGAAGGGGGTTCAACTGATTCCAAGTGGATGGTGGGGGGGCCAAGAGAAATCTATCCATTTTTGTTTGTTGCTATGACAGAATTTTGATATATCTCTCTTACTTTGAAAATGAACAAAGAAGGGAAAACACTCAACTTGATCTATTTAAAATGATGACTGCAGAATATGAGAAAGGAAAGTTCATCTTGCTGACTCAGAAGTGCAGAGAGTAACTGGAATTAAATTTTAGAAAATTGTTTGGCACCCACACTAAGTTGCAAAAAGTGTGGCCTCTATAACCAAAGAAAATCATAAGGAGAGAGAAGACCAAGACGAAATGAGATGAGAAGATGACAAAGTGAAGTCCTGGCTGGGTGGCTCAGTTGGTTGGAGCATCATCCACACACCAAAAGATTGCAGGTTTGATTCTGCTCCGGGCACATACCTAGGTTGCAGGATCGATCCCCCTACTCCTGATAGAGGTGTGTGCAGGAGGCACCCAATCAATGTTTCTCTCTTTCCCTCCCTCTCTCCTCTCCCTCTCCCCACCTTTTCCTCTCTCTCTAAAATCAATAAGCATATCCTTGGGTGAGGATTAAAAGAAAAAGATGACAAAGTTAGATGAAATAGGAACTAGGTAAGCGTTGGGAGTGTGTCAAGTTACCTAGTGCTGCAAATGAACTACCCTACAACTTAGTGTCTTAAATCACACATTCTATATGCTCAAAATTCTATATGCTCAAAATTCTGGGCAGGAAGTTGGGCAGTTTTTCTGCTCCATTTGGTGTGGGTATGTTCCTTGAGGTAGTAACATTCAGATGGGAAGTGGGATGGAGCTGGAATGTTCTAGATGGCTTTACTTCACACATCTGGCACCTGGTGGTTAGAGAATTGTGAAACCCCTCTCTTTTGTGGCTTGAGTTTCTTTATATGGCTGGATCCACAAAACGACAAAGTGGAAGCTGCCAATCCTCTTAAGACTGAGGATCAGAAGTCCTATAATATCACTTCTGCTGCATTTCTTGGTTAAATCAAGTCACAAGACCAGCCCCGATTGAAGAGGAGGGAAATTGTCTCCAACTCTTGATGAGAGGGGATACACGTGCCTACAGGTTCAGGAAGAGTTGTTGACAGCCTTATTTGTAGGCAACCTACCCAGGAATTGTAGCCTCAAAGGAAGAATGGGAAAGAAACTGTAAAAAGACTAATATCCACACCAAAGGAGGTGAGGAGCAGAATTGACTCTATGGAGAATTAGAACAGTGATATGGAACACAGACTAGAGTAGTTCTCCCAGGAAGTATGAATGGATATAGAGGTGAACATAATGGGTGGGAAAGATGAAGGACAGAGAAACAAGGTCCTCATGGAAGTCCCTGTCTAAGCTTGAGGAGTTCCCCACGTTAGGTGTCTTGGTGGCAGAACTGCCTCCCACACAGGGCATTCTGGAAAGGCCAGAATCCTGTTTGCTCAGAATGGTTGCTAGGGTTCCAGCATGTGACCCATGCCAGCCAGTCAGGCACTGGGGTTTTGAAAAGAAGCTTGCAGCACACAGATGAAGGGACTGAGGAGAATTCATCTTGAGGATGGCAATGCTGGGTCCAACAGCAGAAGCCGCACAACGCTGCAGTGTCCCACGGCCCTGTGCTAGAGGAGTGAACTGTGAGCAACCGCGACGGTTCAGTGTTAGTGCCCCGGAGTCCTTGCTGATTGATGTATTCTCTGGTGTAACTTGGCTGTCATTGTCACTCTGGCTGATGTTGAGCCTTTAAAAAAATTTTTTTTAAGATGATTTATTTTTAGAGAGAAGGAAAGGGAGGGAGAAACATCAATGTGTGAGAGAAACATCGATTGGTTGCCTCTCGCGAGCACCTAACCAGGGGGCCCAACTGCAACCCAGGCATATCCCCTGATGGGGGATCGAACTGGTGACCATTTGGTTGGCAGGCCAGCACTCAATTCACTGAGCTACACCAGCCAGGGCTCTGCTGCCCATTTCTGAGCTCAGGCTCAGTCTTTTTGATATTTTTGTAAGATTCCCAATATCTTCTTAATGAATTCTTTTACTTCTAAGAGAGCCAGAGTTAGTTCTCATCACTTGGAATTCAGATCCCTGACTTGTAAAAGGATACGAACAAAGAATAACAGGTGTTTCTATGGGAGGAAAATGAGGAGACTAGAAGAAACAATGGTCAGTCAAAAAAATTTTTTTGGCTTCTTGGTAGACAAAAGGGAATTCATGTGTGTGTCCAGAAGTGTTTTACTGTATGTTAGGCAAGATAATAAAAAGAGAGCTCATCTAGACATATCATGGAAATAATTGTATTTATTAAGAAAAAATATATAGTAATCATAATTTCTTTTGAATTGGTATTTCAGGATTCTTAGGGTATATTCCCAACAATGAAATCACTGGGTCAAAAGGCAGTTCTATTTTTTGTTTTTTGAGAAAATTCCATACTGTTTTCCACAGGGGCTGCACCAGTCTGCATTCCCACCAATAGTGCACTAGGGTTCCCTTTTCTCCACATCCTCACCAGCACTTGTTTGTTGATTTATTAATGGTAGCCATTCTGACAGGTGTGAAGTGATATCTCATTGTGGTTTTAATTTGCATCTCTCTGATGGCTAACGATGCTGAGCATCCTTTCATATGTCTATTGGCCATCTATATGTCCTCCTTGGAGAAGTGTCTATTAAAGTCCTTTGTCCATTTTTTAATTGGGTTGTTTGTCTTCCTGATATTCAGTTATATGAGTTCCTTATGTATTTTGGAGATCAAACCCTTGTCTGAGATATGTTCTCTCATACAGTTGGTTCCCTTTTCATTTTGATGATGGTTTCTTTAGCCATGCAGAAGCTTTTTAATTGATGTAGTCCCATTTGTTTCTTTTTTCTTTTATTTCCCTTGCCCTAGGAGATATATTGGCAAAAATACTGCTCTGTGGGATATCTGAAATTTTACTGCCTATATTTTCCACTAGGACTTTTATGGTATCATGACTTATATTTAAGTCTTTTATCCATTTTGAGTTTATTCTGGTGTATGGTATAAGTTGTTTCATTTTTTTTTTGCATGTACCTGTCCAGTTCTCCCAACACCATTTACTGAAGAGGTTATTTTTCACTCCTTCATATGCTTGTGCCCCCTTTATGCACCCCTGTGTTCATAGCAGTGCCACTGGCAACAGCCAAGTGCTGGAAACAACCTAGGTGCCCATCAGTAGATGAGTGGATTGAAACACTGTGGTACATTTACACAATGGAATACTACCCAGCAGAAAGAAATAAAGTGGAATTTCTGTCTTTTGTGACAACATGGATGAAACTGGAGACTATTAAGCTAAGTGAAATAAGCCAGGCGGTAAAAGACAAATATTATATGATCTCACTTGTAAAAGGAATCTAATGAACAAAATAAACTAATGAGCAAAAGAGAACCAGAGACATGGAAACATGGAACAGACTGACAGCTGCCAGAGGGGTGGGGGAAGAAGGAAAGAGGAGGGAATGGTGGAAAAAAAGGGAAGGAACTAATCAAAGAACATGTATGAGTGACCTGTGGACATGGACAATGGGGTGGGATTGGCTGTGGGAGCTGGGGGTGGGCTGGGTGGAGGAAGGCAAAGGGGGACAAATTGGGACAACTGTAATAGAATAAGCAAGATTTTTAAAAGAAGAAAAATATATAGTAACCAAGCTGTGAAAAAAAGATTATCTGCAAGTTAGGAGGTCTTCAAACTTCTCATCTACAACACTAACTGTCAAAAGAAAACCTAGCAATATTTCCATTTTTTAGTTTTGTGGGTAAGAGTCTGTGATCCAGATTCTTTCTATAAAAAGAATTACATGAAGATGTTTAGCCTGAAACTGAATGTGTGGTACTCACACTTCATTCTTCTTTCCCAAATTGTTTTAACTATTCTAGGGCCTGTGCCTTCCTCACAAACTTAAGAATAAGCTTGTTTATGTCTACAAGAATTTTTGCTGGAATTTTGATAGGAATTGCATTAAATCTATAAATCAATTTGAATAGAACTGACATCTTTATTATGCAGAGTCGTCTCATTTATAAACACAGTATGTCTTCATATTTATTTAGATTTTCTTTGGTTTCTTTCATCAGCATTTTGTAATTTTTAGCATGCAGACCCTGTACATGTTTTGGTAAATGTATACATTGTTCTTTCTTTCTTTCTTTCTTTCTTTCTTTCTTTCTTTCTTTCTTTCTTTCTTTCTTTCTTTCTTTCTTTCTTTCTTTCTTTCTCTCTCTCTCTCTCTCTCTCTCTCCTTTTCTCTTTCTTTCTTCTTTCTTTGGAGTGATTGTAAATGATATAATTTAAATTTCGGTTTGTGTGTGTTTGTTAGCGTGTAGACATGCAGTTGGTTTCCCTGTGTTGACCTTGTATCTTGTGTATCTTGTATGCTTACTAAACTTACATATTACAGTGTTTTGTAGATTACATGTGATTTTCTGTATGGACAGTCATGCCATCTGTAGATAAAGATAGGTTTATTTCTAAACTGTATCTCTTTAATTCCTGTTTCTTGCCTTATGGCAGGGATAGGACTTCTAGTACTACACTGAACAAAAGCAGTGAGGGCAGACATTTCTTCCTTGCTCCTCCTAGGAAAACAGCATATGCGGTTTTTCACCATTAACTATGATATTCGCTGTAGGTTTGGTGTAGATGCTCTTTATCAAGTTGAGGTAATCCTCCTCTATTCCTAATATGCTGAGGGTTTTCATCATGAGTCGGAATTGGATTTTGTCACATGCTTTATTATATAGGCTTAAATGTAAAACATAAAATTATAAAACTTTTAGGAAAAAAGAGTAGAAAATATTGGGATTTGGGGCTAGGCAAAAAAAGATAAATTGGACTTCAAAATTAAAAGCTTTTTCCCTGTAAGGACCTCTATAGAGGAGATAAGACAAGCTACAGACTTGGAGAAAATATTGGCAAGTCAAATATTTAGAAACTAGTCATTGTCAAATATGTAAAGAACTCTGAAAACTCAAAGTAAAAAAAATCAAATTGGAAAAATGTATATTCTCTATGTAAAATGAACAAACATTTTACATAGGGAATATACAGATGGCAAATAAATTGGACAAATGAAAAGATATTTAACATTATTAGCTTCTTTATTTATAATAGACCCAAACTGGAAACAACTCAGATGTTCTTTAACAGGTGAAAGGTTAAACCAGCTGTGCTGCTTTCTTACCATGGGATACTATTCAGTAATAAAGAGAAACCAACTGTTGATACACACAACAACTTGGATGAATTGCCAGAGAATCATTGTGAAATTAAGGGGGAAAAAAGCCAGTCTTAAAAGATTATACACTGTATGACTCCACTTGTATAACTTTCTTGAAATTACAGAATTATAGGAATGGAGAACAGATTAGCGGTTGCCAGGGGTCAGGGGTGGGAGGTGAAGGGTAGGGGGAAAAGGTTGGTGTGGCTAGGGAAGAGAGGACACACCTGTCCTGCATCTTTACTGTGGTGGTAGATACAAGAATTTACACATAATAGACTTTCATAGCATTAAAAATCACACCCACGCCCACATATTTACAAACGCAATGTAAAAAGGGGAAAATCTGAGTAAGGTAGGTAAATTGGATCAATCTTTAACATTCTGGTTTTGACTATAGTTTTGCAAGAAATAACTTTGAGGAAAACTGAGTAAAAGATATAGGAGGTCTCTTTGTGACTTACAACTACATGTGAATCTACAGTGATCTCAAAATAAAAATTGTAATTTAAAAATGAAAATTAGTGATATTTACATTAAAATCAGAAGCAGAACAAAGGTGCCTATCACAACCATTATTAGTTGACATTGTTCTAAAAGTTTTAGCTAAGGCAATTAT